>CM065189.1:16135484-16326705 GCA_033026295.1 Channa striata | reverse complement strand
TCCATGAATACATCAGGAAGATGGCCCCAAATGATGACGTGCTTAGTGAATACCTCAGGCAGCAGAAACCAGAGGAGGAGCAAGGACAGGAAGAGCAGGATCCATCATGGAAGGACAAACCCCTGCACGGTATGTATCACCGGCAGATAGAAGAAGTGGCTGACATTGAAAAATCCTACCAGTGGCTGGACAAAGCTGGACTGAAAGACAGCACAGAGGCACTAATCCTAGCAGCACAGGAGCAGGCTCTGAGTACAAGATCAATAAAGGCTGGGATCTACCATACCAGGCAAGACCCCAGGTGCAGGCTGTGCAAAGATGCCCCTGAGACAATCCAGCACATAACAGCGGGGTGCAAGATGCTAGCAGGCAGGGCTTACATGGAACGCCATAACCAAGTGGCTGGCATAGTACACAGGAACATCTGTGCCGAGTACGGACTGGAAGTCCCGAAATCACGATGGGACACACCTCCAAAGGTGGTTGAGAATGACAGAGCTAAGATCCTGTGGGACTTCCAGATACAGACTGACAAACTGGTAATGGCCAACCAACCGGACATAGTAGTTGTGGACAAACAGGAGAACAAGGCTGTAGTGATAGATGTAGCAATCCCGAGCGATAGCAACATCAGGAAGAAGGAACACGAGAAACTTGAGAAATACCAAGGGCTGAAAGAGGAGATAGAAAAGATGTGGAAGGTGAAGGCACAAGTGGTGCCCGTGGTGATAGGAACCCTGGGGCTGTGACCCCAAACTGGGAGAGTGGCTCCAGCAGATCCCAGGAACAACATCTGAGATCTCTGTCCAGAAGAGCGCAGTCCTAGGAACAGCTAAGATACTGCGCAGGACCCTCAAGCTCCCAGGCCTCTGGTAGAGGACCCGAGCTTGAAGGAAGAAGTAAGACCGCCCCAAAGAGAAGGGGCGAGTGGGGAATTTTATTTTTTTTTATATTTTTTAAGAAAAACTTATCATATTGTGAAAACAATAATATCATATCATATCCCAAATATTACTAGAGCACTGAATTATTTCTGCAAGTTAAAAATATTCTTTAGGGCGTATTGGTATTCTTCACTGGAATCACATTTGGCTTTTTATGTACTTTTGTGTTTATGTATATGTGTTTTTCTGGACAGATCCGGGCGTTACTCTGCGGCTCCACTCCTTCGCATGTTATACCTGTTAAGGATAGGAATGTTTAATACAGTTAAGGCTCAATGTGTTTTACTGGAGCGATATTATTATATTTGCTGTATATTACCTGTTTCTTACGGCCATACTGGTTTAATGGCCGCAAATGCGCCCGAACTGATTAAGACATGACACGGGAAGTGACATAAAATGTTAGCGCGGCGCACAGGAAGTGCGGCGTGTTTTGACGGAAGTGGAGCGGAGATTGCTCAGTTTTACGCGGGTCTGAGACATTGACACACGTGCGCACTTGCTAAGCTTATCTTTACATTGTGCCCTCGCCTGAGGAAGGCCCTAGCGGCCGAAACGTTGCGTTTTGGGCACATTTACACTTTTATTGGTTGAGTTTATCCGTTTTTGCAAGTGGATTTCTAAAAAATATTTTGTTTTTGTTGGACTGTTGTTTCTTTGTCTTTTGCTGGCAGCCGTTTTCTTTTACATACTGCAATTGGCAGTCTTTTTGTTTTCATGCTGCACTCATCTATTTCAGTTTTTATGGTTTTTCCTGCTAATAAATGTTTTTTTGATTATCAGTCACAGTTTGAACATTATTTTTTGACGATAATCACATTCCTAGTACCATGAGCTACGGAGCCCCCGCACAGTGGATAGAGGTCCGCTATGGTCGACAGGGTCGGCGTCCCCGCAACGCTGTTGACCAGGCTGGGTTTGGGGATCGGCTGTGGACGGGGTCCCGGGGAATGGCCCGTGCATCTCCGGTCTGGCGGTATGGGGGACCGGTTTCTCACACAATGTCTAACCCGCCAGTGCCTCCCTTGGGCTTCTCGGCCCCAGCTCGCTCCACGCGGCCACTGCTCGTTGATGGACCCCTGCGGAAGTCGTATGCGGATGTGGTCCGCCAGGCTGCTCCACGACAACTTCGGGGCCGCGGCTTTCCTCCACGCTCCGACGTGGGCCCGGATACACGGCACCGGGCTTTTAATTCGGCTGTTCCTCAACAGGTTCCACCGACTAATCCTCAATTTTCCAGTCAGGTGCGTGCCTTATATAAAACTATTAAAATTGTGCACCATCTCCAGAATGTCAGCCAGCAGCCAGATTACATGGTTCCTAGAATGATTTCCCGTATGGTTGACATTGTGGCTTCAATGATTAAACCTGCTGTCCCGACTCTCCATACTGCAGACCTCATTATGGGGAATGCTAAGAACTGGGGTCATACTACCTTACTTATTCTAAAGGACCATTATAAAGATGGGTTGGAGGACTTGTTAAAAACTCTGCCCGCACAGTTGCGCCCTAATTGGAGGGAGGCATATCAGGTGGCCACGCGGTGGGCTAAACGTAATCTGTCCCGGATTACGCAGGATGTCCTGGACCACGCGGAGGCTTTGGTCATGTCGTGTATGGAGGCGGGGGAGACACCGGTGGAGGGTGAGCGTGATTCGGATACTGTACGGGGAAAACCTGCTGTACAGGATGGGAGGCTCCGTGGGGCGGTGCTTGCGGAGTCTCAGGCCCACTTTCTACAGGACATTGTTGAACTTTCCTCGGAGGCTGACTTGTCTGCGGTGCATCGGGTAGCTCCTGCACAGCGGACGCAGGGGACCGTGGTGGCACCAAGTGGGCTGGAACAGCACTAAATTGGTTTAAATCGTATTTATCAGATAGATTCCAATTTACTCGTGTTAATGATGAATCTTCGACATACACAAAAGTTAGTTATGGAGTTCCACAAGGCTCTGTATTAGGACCAATACTCTTTACTCTATATATGTCTCCCCTTGGCAACATTATTAGAAAATACTCTGTAAATTTTCCCTGCTACGCTGATGACACGCAGTTATATCTATCTATGAAACCTGATGAAACTAATAAATTAATCAAACTACAAGCATGTCTTAAAGACATAAGGGACTGGATGACGTATAATTTTCTTCTTCTAAACTCAGATAAAACTGAAGTTATTGTATTTGGGCCTAATAGTCTAAGAGACATGTTTTCTAACCATATCGCTACTTTAGATGACATAATTCTTGCCCCCAGTAGTACTGCAAGGAATCTTGGAGTCATTTTTCACCAGGATTTGTCATTTGTACCTCACACATAAAACAAATTTCTAGAACAGCCTTCTTCCACCTAAGAAACGTTGCCAAAATTAGGAGCATCCTATCCCAAAGCGATGCTGAAAAAGTGGTTCATCCATTTGTCACTTCTAGATTGGACTATTGTAATTCTCTACTTTCAGGCTGCCCCAGTAACTCTCTAAAAAGCCTCCAATTAATCCAAAATGCTGCAGCAAGATTACTGACTGGGATTGGTAAGAGAGATCATATTTCACCTTCATTAGCTTCTCTCCATTGGCTTCCAATTAAATGCAGAATAGAATTTAAAACCCTTCTTCTTACCTATAAAGCTTTAAACGGCCAAGCCCCATCATATTTAAAAGATCTCTTAGTACCATATCATCCTACTAGACCACTTCGGTCCCAAAATGCAGGGCTACTTGTGGTTCCCAGAATTTCCAAAAATAGAATGGGAGGCAGAGCCTTTAGCTATCAAGCTCCTCTCCTGTGGAACCAGCTCCCAGTCCAGATTCGGGAAGCAGACACCCTCTCTATTTTTAAGACTAGGCTCAAAACCTTCCTTTTTGATAAAGCTTATAGTTGGTTATAGTCATTAACTCTGTGTCTTCTTTGTTCCGTAGTCGTCTCTCTCCCTCTCTTTCCCCCTCTCTCTCTCTCCCTGTCCACAGGTGTCCCCGGATTTGGCGCTGTGTGTCCTCCAGTGTGCAGCTACTGGTCCTATTAACCTGCTTAATGTTTTGTTGCTGCTTTTGTTGCTCTGTTCTTTTCTCTCTCCACTTTCCACTCTGCCCAACCGGTCAAGGCAGATGGCCGTCCACTGCTGGAGGTTTCTTCCGGTAAAGGGAGTTTTTCCTCTCCACTGTTGCCTATGGCTTGCTCAAGGGGGATTTTTTGGGTTTTCTCTACATGTTTGTATAGTCTTGACTTTATTATGTAAAGTGCCCTGAGATGACCTTGTTTTAAATTGGCGCATATAAATAAAGTTGAATTGAATTGAATTGAACAATGGCCACTGACGGACGGTGACACGACTGCTACTGAGGGTGGGGGGTTGCAGGGACTGCATGGTGTGCCGCCGCCAGCTCGGCCCACGTGTTCGGTGGCTACGATGACCGACGGACGGTCTGAGGGTCCGGCAGACTGTGGTGCGGTGGAGGGTTGTGATATGGATAGCCAGGTTCTGGGTCAAAGTTCTCCAAAGGTGCGGAGAACACAGAGGCGCTCTCAAGTGCCAGCCCGGCAGGTGGCTGAGGACACTGGTAGTTACGTAGGTCAGAGAACAGGCGAAATTGACCTTTGAGAAGGGGGTCAGTTATTGGACCTTGATCTGACCCCTACATTGACGCCTTAGGTGCAGCGTCCTGTGGCTATTATACATGCAGCCCAGGTGCATAAGGAGGGACGGTCGCTCTCCTCGGAACTCTTGGAGGATTTTGAAGATCTTTTCGCCCGGGACCCTGTGAGAGAGCACACCTCCACTCCAAGGCCTTGTATATTTAAGACTAGTAGACATATACACACAGATCATAAGTTAGTGGACTGGACTCTCAGTATTACTAAAAAGTGGGTGATTATGGGTGATTCCAATCTGGCCAGACTGCCGATGCATTCTATTTCGGACCTACAAATTGACAGCTATCCGGGGGCCAATTTCAGGCACGCTGAGGCCATTCTGGCAAAAGCCACCAGCCAAGTTATGGTGGAAAAGCTCGTATTAGCCTTCGGCTTGAACAGCCGGACACAAAAGGCCAAGGAAACGGCGGTGAAGCAACTACAGGCGGCGGTCAGGGTTGCCAGGAGACAGTTCTAGCATGCGGAGAAATGGATTCCCCTGGTGAACTTCCCGTCTGCCCTTCCACTGGAGGAACAAGACACCCTTCTCAAGCTGAACGCGCACATCTCCCGGAACATGCCGTTCATTGTGCTGCTAGCTGACGATGACTTCCACACGGATGAGGACCATATCCACTGGATGAGGGCGACGGCTCGGGCCATCTTTGACCACTGGGTTTCTATTTTAAACTTAGATGCCCCGTAAGCCTTTTAGAGGAGGGGCGTGAGGGGCGGTGTCCCCTTTCTTTTAGGAATGTTGTCAATATGGCACCAAATTTCCACCCTACTCGGGAACAGCTGGCGGTTTTGGACAGGGGTTTGACCTTTATTCCGACATTTAACCTGGGCAGGGACCAAAGAATCAATTCAAATTGGATCTACAAGTTTATCACAGGAAAGTCAAATTGGCAGTGTATTTTAAGACGGATGGGGTGGACAATGACACCACGGTACCGCCGTTTATGCCTAAGTCTGTTTGGACGCCGCCACTAGATACTTTACCTGAGGAGGTGGGGCGACTGGTTATTAGTGACCAGGCAGATTTCAGGACGGGCTTTGGATATTATACGGAGAAACCAAATTTGACAGAGGGTGAGATTAGAGCACTCAGAGACCTCATACACAACAAACACATAGTGATAAAGCCGGCTGACAAGGGGAGTGCTGTGGTGATCATGGCCCGTGATCAATATATTTTTGAGGTGGACCGCCAGTTAGAGGACACCACGTATTATCGACCATTGGAGGGACCCATTTATTTAGAAACAATTCCGGTGGTCCATGCAATTATTGACACCCTGAAGGAAAAAAAAATTATTAATGGCAGACAGAGTCAATATTTGAGGGGGGAGGGTGAACCTAGAGAACGGCGGTTTTACGTACTACCTAAGATTCATAAGGATCCCACAAAGTGGACTGTGCCGCATCAGATTCCTCCGGGCAGACCAATAGTTTCAGACTGTGGCTCAGAAACTTACCGTACGGCGGAATATATCGATTATTTTCTTTATCCGTTGTCAGTTCTCCACCCCTCGTATATTAAGGATACTTATCATTTCATTGACATGGTGAAACGTTTGAAAATTCCCCAGGATTGCATGTTTTTCAGTTTGGATATAGACGGCCTGTATACAAATATTGACATTGAGAAAGGATTGGACACAGTTAAGAAAATATTTCAGTTGCACCCTATCACCAGCAGACCTGATGCAGAGTTACTGCAATTACTCCACATCAATTTGACGAGGAATGATTTTTTGTTTAATGACAATTATTATTTGCAGATCAAGGGAACGGCTATGGGGAAGCGGTTTTCCCCCGCGTACGCCAACATTTTCATGGCCAACTGGGAGGAGGGGGGTCTGGCCAAGTGCCCTAAAAAACCACTACATTACCTGAGATATCTAGATGATATTTGGGGAATTTGGTCCCACTCGGAGGATGATTTTAAGGAATTTATGCTGGTCCTAAATAGTCACGACCCTTCCATCCAACTGAAACACACTACAGATCACCAATCAATAGACTTCCTTGACACCACAGTTTACAAAGGACCATCATTTGAGATGCAAGGGACTCTGGACATTAAGGTCTTCTTCAAAGGCACAGACACCCACGCTTTGCTCTTTAAGAGCAGTTTTCATCTGCAGCATACTTTCAGGGGCTTGGTTAAATCACAACTGTTGCGGTTTCGGAGGATTTGTACCTAGACAAGTTGTTTTTGGGAGGCGGTAAGGACACTATTTGGAGCCTTAAGACAAAGGGGATATTTGAGGTCTTTTCTCAATGATTTTTAGGTGCAAAGACACAAAACAAACAAAAAACTAATTCCTTTGATTACTAGGTATTTTTCGGGGAGTAAAATCCTAAACAGAAAAATAAAGAACAATTATGAAAATTTTATAGTCAACGGGTATCTTGAAAAACCACAAAATTATTTCAGCCTACACAAAGAATAAAAATTTGAAGGACTACCTGGTGAGAGCCAAATTGCAACCGGTGCAACGAATCCCCTTGACTGGCAGGGTGTCTTTATTCACGAGCTTGAGGTATGTGAAGAACAACCAGCACAGAACTATTTATAAAATAGAGCAGTTTTACACCGCAGACCAAGAACTGTGTATACATGATTTTTTGTGTAACCTGTGGGAAACAGTATGTGGGTGAGACTAGAAACTCCATAAGAACAAGGTTATGCCAACACACGTACAATATTAAACACAAAAGGGAAGCTGAATACTCCTTTAATTAGTCAGGCATGGTCTCCAGGCCTTGCGGGTGGCAGGTCTGCAAAGCCACTCGTGCTGGACAGATGGACAATGGAAGACTAATGAGAGGCGGTGGATCTACAAATTACGAACACTAGACCCGCTTGGTTTGAATGTTAAAAAGTGAATGTTCTATTGTATACACATCCCTTATGGGTGCCGGGATTGGTTATTTTGCATCAGGCCACAGTCAGTGGTCGTGTTACTACGGACACATTAAGTGTGGATTTGTGCATCCCCATCTCTTATGGTGTATATCTCATGTCCTCACTCCAACCCTAGCTCTGATCCTACCCTAGACTTTTTACTTACCTTCCTTCTCCAGACCTAACACCTAACCCTAACCCTAACCCCTAACACCTAACCCTAACCAATCTAAGGGAGGTACCGGGGCGTCCTGAAAGTAGGGAATTACAGTAGTCTAACCAAATGCGTGAAGTCGTTTTTCAGCCCCGAGTTTCCAAACGGGTTTCAGGGACCATCAGGATGGTCTGACCTGAGGAACGGAGAGCTTTGATGGGCATGGGGTCAATAGGTCTGCGATGTACTGAGGAGCCTGTCCGCCTGTGAATTTACAGTTGACTTATTACAACAAGTAAAAACCGAATTACAATAATCAATTCCACAAAAAAGAATAGCATGAACAATCATGGATTTACGTGTCTCATGGTTCAGCATTGAACCCTCATTCCTATTAACAGGAAGTTGTTAACAGGAAATGACCTCATCATATCTTGAGGAGGATATCCACAAGATGATACATATATATGTATATAGCAAGAATAGAATTGGAGCCAAGAATGAACCCTGTGGGACTCCACATGACAGAACAGCCACTTCAGATATGATGTTGTTAATAGCAACATTGAAAGCTCAATCACCACTGGAGGACAGTAATTGAGACTGAAGCAGATTTATCAAGATTCTATGATCCACAGTTTCAAAAGCGGATGTTAAATCTTATAAAACCATGACTGTATAACAGCCGGAGTTTGCAGCCATCATTATGTCACTTGAGACATAAAGTGAGGTGGCCATGATGTGCACGAAAACACTTACGGACCGGGCATTGGAATATGTGGAATGACGGTCGAGGGGCTTTTTTGCAGGCCTTTCGTGGCCCGACTACCTCAGTCCTGAGCTTCTAGGAACCTGATAGTTAATATGGCTTGGGGGGGTTGACTCATTTAAACTAACATATTCTTCCTTCTGCAACCAGGTTTCAGTGAGACAAAATAAATCGAATTGATGATCGCTTATCAAGTTATTTACTAACAGAGATTTAGATGAGAGATCTGATATTTAATAATCCACATTTAATTGTTTTAGTTTTTGTTCAGTAAGAGGAACAGTCCTTATTTTTATTAAGTTATTATGATTAACACCTCTTGTGATCCTTTTTAGTTTGTAAAATTTTGTTAATCGGGGAACAGACACAGTTTCTATAGGAATGTGGGAGTTAAGGTTAAGGTATCTTTATTGATCCCACAACGGGGAAATTAACATGTTACACAGCTCCCAGATGTACAAAGCAACAGGAAAGTGCAAAGTAATGTGCAAAAGATTAAATCAAAGTCAATTTACAAATGTACAATATTTAAGTACTACAGAATATGTACAATATTAGTACAATATGTACAATATAATAGTAGGTCAGACTGTGGAGTTATAGAGTCTAACCGCGGTGGGAATGAAAGACCTGCGGTAGCGCTCTGTCCTACACTGGGGGTGGATCAGTCGGCCACTGAAGGAGCTGCACAGAGCCTCCACTGTCTGGTGTAGCGGGTGAGAGGTGTTGTCCATGATGGATGTCAGCTCGGCCAACATCCTCCTCTCACCCACCTCCTCCACAGAGTACAGTGGAGGGGGTGGCGGCTGTAAGGATACTGCAGAGAGGCGTGTAGGACTGGATCTCTGCGTCCTAGGCTCAACTCTGGACTGTCAATCATTTGGTTGTCTAATAAAATCAGCCATATTTTTTGATAAGACAGAGGCACCATCCAAAGTAGGATGGATGCCGTCTCTCCTAATAAGCCTAGGTTTTCCCCCAAAACTTTTCCAATTGTCTATGTAGCCCACATCGTTTGCTGGACACCACCTAGACAGCCAGCGGTTGAATGACAACATGCGGCTATACATGTCGTCACTGATCAGATTTGGCAGGGGTCCAGAGAAAACTACGGAGTCCAACATTAGGTATAGTCAGCGTTAGCTAGTTTGTTTAGTTATTTCAGAAGAGAAGGTGTTTGCGTAAACAAATCTTATGCCCCAAGTGATACGATTAACCAGTGAACAATCGTTCGGCAGAGACCCGAAACAGTGTGACGAAAACAGGAAGTGACACAATACGCTTACCACAGGTCCAAAGGTAAAGGGATCTTTTTGAAAGTTACAAGCCCTCTTCAAAGATCAAGAAACTCATAACTTGATGCCACCGTCCTAAAGACACAGTGCCCACTAATGGCTGTCAAGATGGCCGAGTGGTCGAAGGCGCCAGACTCAAAGATGGACTCCTTCCCCAAAGGGACTTCTGGTCTCCTAATGGAGGTGTGGGTTCAAATCCCACTCCTGACAATCATTTGCCTTGCAGTTGTGATTTCTGCCTGCCAGTAACGATTTAGACCTGTTTGTATCTAACAACCTTTTCTTTTGACCGCTATGGGCAGAATAGGGATCAAATCATTACTGACTGAATACTGAATCTCTTGCTCGTCGTTGTCTTGGAGTTCATTTCTGACCAGGCGCACAACTGACGCTCACCATCAACTTGTTTTAAGAAAGGTGGCTAGGATGTTTACGCAAACACTTAATAAGTAATAACAATGAAAAAAAACTGTTAAAACCTAAAAGCTCAATCAACTAAAAGCCTGTCTAAATAAGTGTATCTTCAGCTTCTTTTTAAAACCATCAACAGATTCAGCCTTATGCAAGGACAGGGGCAAGGCATTGCAGTGTCTGGGAGCTTCAGCATGAAAAGACAGGTCCCCCCAAGTTTCCAAACGGGTTTCGGGGACCATCAGGATGGTCTGACCTGAGGAACGGAGAGCTTTGATGGGCATGGGGTCAATAGGTCTGCGATGTACTGAGGAGCCTGTCCGCCTGTGAATTTAAAGTTGACTTATTACAACAAGTAAAAACCGAATTACAATAATCAATTCCACAAAAAAGAATAGCATGAACAATCATGTCCAGATCCACGTTTCACAACATTTCCTTAATTTAGAAATGTTTCTCAAGTGACAAAAACACTTGCTGACTCTCGATTGTCTTCTGTGACAATCGAGAGACATAGACTTGTCAAGCACAACACGTAGGTTTCTGAGGCTCGACTGGACAGGGGAGCCCAATAAACCAAGGTGTTGTCTTATTGAGGCGATCTTTTTGTCAGGTGCAATAATCAGAGTTTCAGTCTTGTTAGAGTTTATGTGGAGGCAGTTTTTGCAAAGCCAGGTCTTGATGTTTGACAAGCACTCTAAAAACATTGTTAAAAAAATGAAACTCTGAATCATTAAAGGAAAAATGAATTTGAACATCATCTGCATAAAAATGATAAGACACATTCTTAAATCAACAGATGATCTGACTTTATTTGTTCTTGCACAGTGTGTTGAACTGAGACCAAACACTAAACAAGTTAAACCAGAGTCAATGAAAACAGAGATATAGTAAGTGTGATTATTTACTGTCCTCTCTTCTTTATCAACCACTTGGTGAAAACTGCAATCAAAACAATACAAAACATATTCAGGGTCTGTTCATTCCAACAATATTTACATGATAACAGTACATTTCCCATTCATTGTTGATCACCCATCACACTCACCTCCACAGATGTCTACACCGCACTGAGCCAGGTCAACGTGCACAAGGCTGCTTGACCAGACGGCATCCCTGGACGCGTTCTTAGAGCATGTGCTGAGCAGCTTACTGGGGTATTCACAGACATTTTTAACATGTCCCTTGCCCAAGCAGCTGTGCCAACATGCTTTAAATCCACCGCCATTGTGCCAGTGCCGAAACACTCCAGCCCAACATGCCTGAACGACTACCACCCTGTAGCACTCACGCCTATCAATTCAATTCAATTCAACTTTATTTATATAGCGCCAATTTACAACAAGGTCATCTCAGGGACTTTACATAATAAAGTCAAGACTATACAAACATGTAGAGAAAACCCAAAAAATCCCCCTTGAGCAAGCCATAGGCAACAGTGGAGAGGAAAAACTCCCTTTACCGGAAGAAACCTCCAGCAGAACCAGGCTCAGGGTGGACGGCCATCTGCCTTGACCGGTTGGGCTGAGTGGAAAGTGGAGAGAGAAAAGAACAGAGCAACAAAAGCAGCAAGAGAGACAAAGGCAGAGGACAAAGAAGACACAGAGTTAATGTCATACACTGGTGACAATATAGATGTGGTGTCACGAATGCGTTTGTCTGGACCCAGAAATACAGGACACAGGGGGAAGACTATGAATGTTTATTGAATAATTAGAATAAGTACTGTGAATGATGAGTGAGGTGGGTCCTGGCGGAAGGCGGCCTGAGGGGGAAGTCGTGGCGGAAGACAACTTGAGTGGGGAGTCAGGGCAGAAGGCAGCTTGAAGGGGGAGTCGTGACAGAAGACGGCTTGAAGGGGGAGTCGTGGCAGAAGCTGTGGCTGCAGAGCTGTGGCTGCAGAGCTGTGGCTGTAGAGCTGTGGCTGCAGAGCTGTGGCTGCAGAGCTGTGGCTGCAGAGCTGTGGCTGCAGAGGCTGGTTACCAGAGATCTTGAACTGTAGGTGAGTGGCGGGAGAAGTCCGGTGCGGCAAGGCTGCGAGGGCAGGTTGGCTGAGTGACAGGCAGACATGCGACAGAGTAAATCCAAACGTGAATAAATCCGGTGTGGTGAGAAACTTTCCTGGTGGCTGCACGGCCGTCAAATGAAGGAAGACGATCTGGCCTCGAACTGTGGTGAAGTCCGTGTAAAAATAGACAGGGGCCGCAGGTGAAACCAATAGAGGGTAATCAAGGGTGGTGAAGTTGGTAGAGTGACAGTGGGCCAGGACAGGATGTGGAGAAAAGCGGGTGACAAAATAAGAGTCCGGAGGAGGAAGTGGGGCTGAGGGACTGAATCATGACATGTGGGGTGAGAGGAGAATGAAGAGAAGACGAAGTGGCACAGTGCAGAGTCCCCCAGCAGTCTAAGCCTATAGCAGCATGACTATAACCAACTATAAGCTTTATCAAAAAGGAAGGTTTTGAGCCTGGTCTTAAAAATAGAGAGGGTGTCTGCTTCCCGAATCTGGATTGGGAGCTGGTTCCACAGGAGAGGAGCTTGATAGCTAAAGGCTCTGCCTCCCATTCTATTTTTGGAAATTCTGGGAACCACAAGTAGCCCTGCATTTTGGGACTGAAGTGGTCTAGTAGGATGATATGGTACTAAGAGATCTTTTAAATATGATGGGGCTTGACCGTTTAAAGCTTTATAGGTAAGAAGAAGGGTTTTAAATTCTATTCTGCATTTAATTGGAAGCCAATGGAGAGAAGCTAATGAAAGTGAAATATGATCTCTCTTACCAATCCCAGTCAGTAATCTTGCTGCAGCATTTTGGATTAATTGGAGGATTTTTAGAGAGTTACTGGGGCAGCCTGAAAGTAGAGAATTACAGTAGTCCAATCTAGAAATGACAAAGGCATGAACCAATTTTTCAGCATCGCTTTGGGATAGGATGCTCCTAATTTGGTGGAAGAAGGCTGTTCTAGAGATTTGTTTTATGTGTGAGGTAAATGATAAATCCTGGTCAAAAATGACTCCAAGATTCCTTGCAGTACTACTGGGGGCAAGAGTTATGTCATCTAAAGTAGCAATATGGTTAGAAAACATGTCTCTTAGACTTTTAGGCCCAAATACAATAACTTCAGTTTAATCTGAGTTTAGAAGAAGAAAATTATACATCATCCAGTCCCTTATGTCTTTTAGACATGCTTGTAGTTTGATTAATTTATTAGTTTCATCAGGTTTCATAGATAGATATAACTGCGTGTCATCAGCGTAGCAGGGAAAATTTACAGAGTATTTTCTAATAATGTTGCCAAGGGGAGACATATATAGAGTAAAGAGTATTGGTCCTAATACAGAGCCTTGTGGAATTCCATAACTAACTTTTGTGTATGTCGAAGATTCATCATTAACACAAGCAAATTGGAATCTATCTGATAGATACGATTTAAACCAATTTAGTGCTGTTCGTTTAATTCCAATAACATGTTCTAGTCTCTGTAATAATATTTTGTGATCAATGGTGTCAAATGCTGATTTTATTAGACAACCAAAAGATTGACAATCCAGAGTTGAGCCTAGGACGCAGAGATCCAGTCTTACACTCCTCTCTGAAGTATCCCTACCGCCATTACCCCCCACAACTCCCACATACCTATAGAAACTGTGTCTGTTCCCCGATTAACTAAATTTTACAAATTAAAAATGATCACAGGAGGTGTTAATCATAATAACTTAATAAAAATCATGACTGCTCCTCTTACCGAACAAAAAACTAAAACAATTAAATGTGGATTATTAAATATCAGATCTCATTCATCTAAATCTCTGTTAGTAAATGACTTGATAAGTGATCATCAATTCGATTTATTTTGTCTCACTGAAACCTGGTTGCAGAAGGAAGAATATGTTAGTTTAAATGAGTCGACCCCCCCAAGTCATATGAACTATCATGTTCCTAGAAGCTCAGGCCGAGGTGGAGGAGTAGCAGCAATCTATCACTCAAGCTTACCGATAGAACCTAGACCTAAACATAGTTATAACTCATTTGAGAGTCTTACTCTGAGACTTTCACACCCAATTTGGAAAACTCAAAATTCACTCCTATTTGTTATTGTGTATCGTCCTCCAGTCCCTTATTCTGAATTTTTGACTGAATTGTCAGATTTTCTAGCCAACTTAGTGCTTAGTGCAGATAAAGTCGTCATAGTGGGCGATTTTAACATTCATGTAGATGCTGACAGTAACTCCATCAACACAGCATTTACTTCATTATTAGATTCAATTGGTTTCTCTCAAATTGTAAATGAAGCCACTCATTGTTTTAGTCACACCCTAGACCTTGTCCTTGCATACGGTATTGAAATTGATAAACTAACAGTATTTCCCCATAATTCTGTTCTCTCTGACCATTTCCTAATAACATTTGAATTTAGTTTATTGGACTACACAGCAGCTAGAAAGAAGTTTTGCTTCAGTAAGTGTTTATCTGAAAACACTGTGAACAAATTTAAGGAAATGATCCCTTCATCATTTACCTCAACACGTACCGATATAACTGAGAGTAGCCTCATTAACTGTACTCCTGCACAAGTTGATTACCTTACTGATAATTATGCAGGATCTTTACGTTCCATACTTGATAGTGTTGCCCCTCTAAAAAAGAAGGCAGTAATTCTGAACAGGCGATCTCCATGGTATAGCTCGCAAACCCGAAATTTAAAGCAGGCGTCACGAAGACTAGAAAGGAAGTGGCGTTCCACTCATTGACAAGAATCACGCTTAGCCTGGAAAAAGAGTTTATACTTATACAAATTAGCACTCTGTAAAGCCAGAACAGCTTATTATTCATCACTAATAGAGGAAAACAAGAACAACCGCCGGTTTCTTTTCAGCACTGTAGCCAGGCTAACTAAGAGCCATAGTTCAGTTAAGACTAGTATTCCCTCAACGCTATGTAGCAATGACTTCATGACCTTCTTCACAAACAAAAACATAGCTATTAGAAATAAAATTCACCACACCCTCCCCACAAATACAACAGAATTAGAATCATCAGTAAGTCCTCAGTCCCTTTTAGACTGCTTTGTGCCCATAGACCTTGCCGAATTAACTTCAACTATTATGGCATCTAAACCAACAACATGTCTGCTAGACCCTATTCCAGTTAGACTGCTCAAAGATGCACTACCCTTATTAGACACGTTCGTATTACATATCATTAATCTATCTTTACAAACAGGATATGTACCAAAGGCTTATAAGGTAGCTGTAATCAAACCTCTACTTAAAAAACCTAGTCTGGATCCAGATGTCTTGGCCAATTACAGACCAATATCCAATCTCCCTTTTATTTCTAAAATACTTGAAAAAGTAGTTGTAAAGCAATTATGTGACCACCTGCGCAGAAACGACTTGTTTGAAGAATTTCAGTCAGGATTTAGAGTTCATCATAGCACAGAAACCGCACTGATTAAAGTCACCAATGATCTTCTTCTGGCTTCAGATAACGGACTTGTCTCTATACTAGTTCTGCTAGATCTTAGTGCTGCATTTGACACCATTGATCACAGAATATTATTACAGAGACTAGAACATGTAATTGGAATTAAAGGAACAGCACTAAATTGGTTTAAATCGTATCTATCAGATAGATTCCAATTTACTCACGTTAATGATGAATCTTCGACATACACAAAAGTTAGTTATGGAATTCCACAAGGCTCTGTATTAGGACCAATACTCTTTACTCTATATATGTCTCCCCTTGGCAACATTATTAGAAAACACTCTGTAAATTTTCACTGCTACGCTGATGACACGCAGTTATATCTATCTATGAAACCTGATGAAACAAATAAATTAATCAAACTACAAGCATGTCTTAAAGATATAAGGGACTGGATGACGTATAATTTTCTTCTTCTAAACTCAGATAAAACTGAAGTTATTGTATTTGGGCCTAATAGTCTAAGAGACATGTTTTCTAACCATATCGCTACTTTAGACGACATAACTCTTGCCCCCAGTAGTACTGCAAGGAATCTTGGAGTCATTTTTGACCAGGATTTGTCATTTACCTCACAGATAAAGCAAATCTCTAGAACAGCCTTCTTCCACCTACGGAACATTGCCAAAATTAGGAGCATCCTGTCCCAAAGCGATGCTGAAAAATTGGTTCATGCATTTGTTACTTCTAGATTGGACTATTGTAATTCTCTACTTTCAGGCTGCCCCAGTAACTCTCTAAAAAGCCTCCAATTAATCCAAAATGCTGCAGCAAGATTACTGACTGGGATTGGTAAGAGAGATCATATTTCACCTTCATTAGCTTCTCTCCATTGGCTTCCAATTAAATGCAGAATAGAATTTAAAACCCTTCTTCTTACCTATAAAGCTTTAAACGGCCAAGCCCCATCATATTTAAAAGATCTCTTAGTACCATATCATCCTACTAGACCACTTCGGTCCCAAAATGCAGGGCTACTTGTGGTTCCCAGAATTTCCAAAAATAGAATGGGAGGCAGAGCCTTTAGCTATCAAGCTCCTCTCCTGTGGAACCAGCTCCCAGTCCAGATTTGGGAAGCAGACACCCTCCCTATTTTTAAGACTAGGCTCAAAACCTTCCTTTTGATAAAGCTTATAGTTGGTTATAGTCATGCTGCTATAGGCTTAGACTGCTGGGGACTCTGCACTGTGCCACTTCCTCTTCTCTTCATTCTCTCCTCTCACCCCACATCTATAATGTCACCACTGTATGACATTAACTCTGTGTCTTCTTTGTCCCGTAGTCGTCTCTCTCCCTCTCTTTCCCCCTCTCTCTCTCCCTGTCCACAGGTGTCCCCGGATTTGGCACTGTGTGTCCTCCAGTGTGCAGCTACTGGTCCTATTAACCTGCTCAATGTTTTGTTGTTGCTTTTGTTGCTCTGTTCTTTTCTCTCTCCACTTTCCACTCTGCCCAACCGGTCAAGGCAGATGGCCGTCCTCCCTGAGCCTGTTTCTGCTGGAGGTTTCTTCCGTTAAAGGGAGTTTTTCCTCTCCACTGTTGCCTATGGCTTGCTCAAGGGGGATTTGTTGGGTTTTCTCTACCTGTTTGTATAGTCTTGACTTTATTATGTAAAGTGCCCTGAGATGACCTTGTTGTAAATTGGCGCTATATAAATAAAGTTGAATTGAATTGAAATTGAAAGTCTGCCCTAGGCAACATTATTAGAAAACACTCTGTAAATTTTCCCTGCTACGCTGATGACACGCAGTTATATCTATCTATGAAACCTGATGAAACTAATAAATTAATCAAACTACAAGCATGTCTTAAAGATATAAGGGACTGGATGACGTATAATTTTCTTCTTCTAAACTCAGATAAAACTGAAGTTATTGTATTTGGGCCTAATAGTCTAAGAGACATGTTTTCTAACCATATCGCTACTTTAGATGACATAACTCTTGCCCCCAGCAGTACTGCAAGGAATCTTGGAGTCATTTTTCACCAGGATTTGTCATTTACCTCACACATAAAGCAAATCTCTAGAACAGCCTTCTTCCACCTACGGAACATTGCCAAAATTAGGAGCATCCTATCCCAAAGCGATGCTGAAAAATTGGTTCATGCATTTGTTACTTCTAGATTGGACTATTGTAATTCTCTACTTTCAGGCTGCCCTAGTAACTCTCTAAAAAGCCTCCAATTAATCCAAAATGCTGCAGCAAGATTACTGACTGGGATTGGTAAGAGAGATCATATTTCACTTTCATTAGCTTCTCTCCATTGGCTTCCAATTAAATGCAGAATAGAATTTAAAACCCTTCTTCTTACCTATAAAGCTTTAAACGGCCAAGCCCCATCATATTTAAAAGATCTCTTAGTAGCATATCATCCTACTAGACCACTTCGGTCCCAAAATGCAGGGCTACTTGTGGTTCCCAGAATTTCCAAAAATAGAATGGGAGGCAGAGCCTTTAGCTATCAAGCTCCTCTCCTGTGGAACCAGCTCCCAGTCCAGATTCGGGAAGCAGACACCCTCCCTATTTTTAAGACTAGGCTCAAAACCTTCCTTTTGATAAAGCTTATAGTTGGTTATAGTCATGCTGCTATAGGCTTAGACTGCTGGGGGACTCTGCACTGTGCCACTTCCTCTTCTCTTCATTCTCTCCTCTCACCCCACATCTATAATGTCACTAGTGTATGACATTAACTCTGTGTCTTCTTTGTCCCGTAGTCGTCTCTCTCCCTCTCTTTCCCCCTCTCTCTCTCTCCCTGTCCACAGGTGTCCCCGGATTTGGCGCTGTGTGTCCTCCAGTGTGCAGCTACTGGTCCTATTAACCTGCTCAATGTTTTGTTGTTGCTTTTGTTGCTCTGTTCTTTTCTCTCTCCACTTTCCACTCTGCCCAACCGGTCAAGGCAGATGGCCGTCCACCCTGAGCCTGGTTCTGCTGGAGGTTTCTTCCGTTAAAGGGAGTTTTTCCTCTCCACTGTTGCCTATGGCTTGCTCAAGGGGGATTTGTTGGGTTTTCTCTACATGTTTGTATAGTCTTGACTTTATTATGTAAAGTGCCCTGAGATGACCTTGTTGTAAATTGGCGCTATATAAATAAAGTTGAATTGAATTGAAATGCCGCACTAAGATCTAACGGAACTAGTATGGAGACAAGTCCGTTATCTGAAGCCAGAAGAAGATCGTTGGTGACTTTAATCAGTGCGGTTTCTGTGCTATGATAAACTCTAAATCCTGACTGAAATTCTTCAAACAAGAAGAATTTCTGTGCAGGTGGTCACACAGTTGCTTTGCAACTATTTTTTAAGTATTGTAGAAATAAAGGAGACATTGGATATTGGTCTGTAATTGACTAAGACACCTGGATCCAGACTAGGTTTTTTAAGTAGAGGTTTGATTACAGCTACCTTATAGGCCTTTGGTACATATCCTGTTTGTAAAGATAGATTAATGATATGTAATACGAACGTGTCTAATAAGGTTAGAGCATCTTTGAGCAGTCTAACTGGAATAGGGTCTAGCAGACATATTGTTGGTTTAGATGCCATAATAGTTGAAGTTAACTCAGCAAGATCTATGGGCACAAAGCAGTCTAAAAGGGACTGAGGACTTACTGATGATTGTAATTCTGTTGTATTTGTGGGGAGGGTCTGGTGAATTTTATTTCTAATAGCTACGATTTTATTCAGAATAAGGGACTGGAGGACGGTACACAATAACAAATAGGAGTGAATTTTGAGTTTTCCAAATTGGGTGTGAAAGGCTCAAAGTAAGACTCTCAAATGAGTTATAACTATGTTTAGGTCTAGGGTTTATTGGAAAGCTTGAGTGATAGATTGCTGCTACTCCTCCGCCTCGGCCTGAGCTTCTAGGAACATGATAGTTCATATGACTTGGGGGGGTCGACTCATTTAAACTAACATATTCTTCTTTCTGCAACCAAGTTTCAGTGAGACAAAATAAATCGAATTGATGATCGCTTATCAAGTCATTTACTAACAGAGATTTAGATGAGAAAGATCTGATATTTAATAATCCACATTTAATTGTTTTAGTTTTTTGTTCAGTAAGAGGAGCAGTCATGATTTTTATTAAGTTATTATGATTAACTCCTCTTGTGATCATTTTTAGTTTATGTCATTTAGTTTAGGGAACAGACACAGTCTCTAGATATTTGGGAGTTGTGAGTCCAGCGATATAGGTTGAAATCACTGTAAGGCCTACTGATAATTGAATGTAATGTTTAATGAAAGGATAGAGCTGTAACTTCAATGTAATTTTGTTGATGGGCAACGTTTGGCAGTGACTCTTGTTCCCATATCCACCAACTCTGACACTCCACCTATTAAAACCATTTAACAAATTAACAAATTTATGTAATAAAAGTAGGTTGTTTTCCTAGAGTACAATTGTCTGAAAAGATGAACATATTTTAAAGCATTAAAAATATGTAAAAATCAGTAAGGGTTGAGGGACACTCTCTTTTCTTTTTTTTCTAAAAAGTTTTGCTTGGGAGTCAGTCAGTCTTTCGTTGCTTTGTACTTGTACATGTGTAATGACAATAAAGTTGAATCTAATCTAATCTTTCTGGTGATGTACAGGGCAAATCTGCATGAACCAGTGTTGGTTGGCAATGATGAGCACCAGATTTCTTGCAGACGTGGAGGGGACCGTCACTGAAGACCCTGAGCTGATGCTGATGTTGTGTTGTATTGAAGGTCTGGCTGGGAAGATTAGAAAACACATGTCATAGTGAGGTTGAGTTGAAGATGTTTTTATGTCAAGGAGGATCTGAAGGTTTACAGTGTCAAAGGCTGCAGACACATCAAGTTGGATTAAGATAGAAGACCTTTGCAGAATGAGTAAACAATGAGGTCTGGGTGTGAAAACTTTGTGGGTGGGGGGAGTGGGAAGCAGTCTAACGTCCACTGTTGTTCAGAAGGATGTCAGCAGTCAAACGATTGGTGGATGTTTAGGTGTCTCAAGAAGATGAGAGGAGTGCCATGTTTCGGGAAGTTTCAAGCCCATCACAGAGGTAATCCAACTGGTCTGGGAGTCGACAGATCACAAACCGGCACAGTCATTGTGTAAAGCGTGATGCTCCACTGATGACTGTCTTACAGCTGGACTAAAATCAGCCTTGTTAACTGCAGCCTGAGCTAGAGGAACAAATGCCACAGTTAGAGCTTAGATGCTAATAGCCACATGTTCATACTTACGTTACAAATAAACTCCTCAAAGCTCTGCCCACACCATCACACACAGACACACACCTCAGTATGCCAACATTCTCTCCTGTCTCACTCTGCTAAATGAATCCTCTTCAGATACACTTTCAGTCACACGTACACTGGGACAGTGGCTTGCTCTAAATGAGCTCTCGAGCAAATGTGCATGTCTCTGAGGTCCATGCCTGTTCCAGCTTGGTGTTAATTTCTTCTCTAGGTTTTTGACAAGCCTCCGAGGTAAAGGTTGTTCTTTGTGTAAATGCTTTTTTGAACTTCTCCCTATCTCTGCAGATTAGTCAGGGAGCAAATTACCTGCCTGCACAAAAAAGCCCAGTCCTACACATTTTGCTGTGCTTGGTGTGCAGATCTCTTTTGAAGACAGGCCACGTTAGTTCCTCTAGCCCTGCAGCAGAACTGGCATACAAATCATCAGAAAAAGACATTTTTAAAAACTGCACATGTACTCGGGGTGCTCTTATCAAAACCTGCACAAACTGCATAGAAATCAGGCCAGGATCACACACCACAGCCAGTGTCTCCCCGTAAAGACGCTGCTAATTGCTAATTGAGTGGTGAGGTCTGAAGGTGGTTTGGCTAACGAGAATTAGAATGCGGGGGAGTGTCACGCCTGTGTCGCGTCTGCTCCTTCCTGGTGATA
Source organism: Channa striata (assembly GCA_033026295.1). Classification (NCBI taxonomy): domain Eukaryota; kingdom Metazoa; phylum Chordata; class Actinopteri; order Anabantiformes; family Channidae; genus Channa; species Channa striata. The sequence goes on along the minus strand of CM065189.1, from coordinate 16,305,223 downwards.
AATGTAGAAGCAGAACAAGACAGAAACATGGATGAGGATGCATCCAATCACCTTTTGAACACAAGAAATTTTCATTACTGAAAAAAAACATTGCCTCAATAAAAGGGTTATAATACGCTGGCAAGAAACTATGTAAGTTGGTCCAGTAAACCATTAATAGGGGTTTATTTTTGGATGTGACCTTTCCTTTTCTTAGAAACTCATCAGTCGATACTCGTCTTGAAAAAGGAATTTAGAAGATACAGCCAAGAAAATAGATTTGAAATATTTAAAAACTTTTTTCTTATTTTAGAAGGTATCCATTACAGTCTCCAGAGACATGCTGTAACTGGATCCAATTAGGACAAAAGACACAGTGGAAGGCCCCAGTGCACACCGGCCGAGGAAGACAAATACTTAGACAGAGTGTACGCCTTATAAAACAGACGGCTCACTGCTCCTGAATTGGCTCGTTCTTTGAATAAATCAAAGGAGAAACCAGTGTAAAGGAGACAAAGCCTCCGCTGGCCCTCCAGGTGGATGCAGTGTGCTGCCCAAACAGTGGACTTAAGACGACTGGAACAAAGTGTTGAGGCAGAGCTCACGAGAAAGTTAAAATGGTCTGTACTTATAGCGCTTTTCTACCTGTTGGTACTCAAAGCACTTTACAATGATTCTTTTCTACCCATTCACACACCAATGGGGGAAGCTCACCAGGAGCAGCTAAGTGGAGTTCAGTGTCTTGCTCAAGGACACTTTGACATGTGACTAGAGGAGGCAGGGATTGAACCAACAACCGCAGGATTGGTGGACAACCACACTACCAACTGCGCCCAGAAAAGCCTAGTAACAGCATCAGTGAAGCATGGAGGTGCAAATGTGGTGATCTGGGGACAGTGGACAGCGTGGCTACTTGACATACTGAAGAGGCGAGCCATTCCCTCTGGGCAGTGACTGATGGGGGATAACTTCACGTATTTCCTGGATCCATACTAATGACCTGGATAAGAGGGGGGCGGGTGAAGGTGCAGTTTGGTCTTTATTCTGTCCTCACATATGCTTAGCAACAAATTGTTAATTTTTTGTGCTTTGTGATCCATTTACAACCGTCTGACTGAATAAAACCAGCAAAAGACAATGAAAATAAACACTAGTGTAGCTGTTTCCAAGCCAGTGTGAGTGCATAGTTGTGAAACAGTCCATATTCAACATTATACATTTGTAAACACCAACACCTCATTTGTAAACACCTCTTATTTACATAATATGGCCCCTGGAGTGAGATGGGTCATGGGGAAAACAGATGACATAGGAAGGAGAATTAACTGAAGCAGCTAAAATACCTTCCGATATAATAAAAGAACGCCCCAAAAGGGATTCTCAGGCACGCCGACTGACTAGCGTGTTTAGCTAAAATTGTTTGTTTTTCCATTAAGTTCAGGGTTTGCAAAGTCAGATCAAGTGGTTCCAACCCAATGCCCTTTTCTCTTTGTAGTTATATTTTAAATTTCCTGAAGTTCTGGCCTATATGACACATCTAGAGTGAGTATGTGTAGGTTGCATCATATTTTCTTCTTTTGATGGTTGTAAAAGTTTTACATGGAGTCATTTTTAATGTGTGTTTGGCATCTTCAACCACACGCAGTTACAGATTCTTAGTCATTATACGTTTTTTTTATTATAACATTAACATACGAATAAACCCGTTATGTGTGTTGAGTATTGAATTGTTTACAAGGCAAAGACGGCAGATCCTATGAAGTGGCCACATTTACCAGGATTGTACATGTGTTGGTAATATGTGTCCCTGATGCTCCTGATGATGGTGGAGGTCACACTCCTGTTATTCTCCGCGTCGCAGTGTTCGTGCTGCTGGTCCAATACTGCAGCTTTTCTCACAGGAAGCGCGCCTCCAAAATTTCCCTCCCGCTGTGCTCGTTCCGTCTACCTTAAAAAAGCGCGTCCACGGCTGAAGGTCACTTCAACACAAAAGGCTTTCAGCGCTGCGGTCCAATATAGCGCATGCGCGCTGCCGGAGGACTGCTTCACAGACCGCAATATGGCGAGAATGCCTGCCAGCGGAGACACAGAGCAGGAGCAGATACGCTACCCAGAAAGGAGCAGGGAGGAGGAGGAGGAGGAGGAAGATGAAGACGAGATCCAGGAGGTGCAGATCACCGGGGAGGAGGAGGACGAGGAGTCCGACAGAGATGGTGTGGAGTACTGGGAGTCGGGGAGCAGAGCGATGGAGTCCAGAGCTGCCACCGCGCACACACGGGCGGTCGTTATGCGGTGTATGGACCGGGGAGAGGAGGAGGAGGCAGAAGCTGAGCTGTTCGGCAGCAGCGTTCCTGCTGGGCTGGACTCTCACCTGGACGGAGACGTTCAGCGCTCAGAACGGAACAGGCTGAGCGAGAACACGCGCCTGGCCACCCGGTACGCGGTGAGGATCTTCCGGGAGTACCTCAGTGAGAAAGCCCAAAGTCCGGACTTTGAAAGTCTGGACAAGGAGGCGCTCTGCGCGCTGCTGCGCTCCTTTTACGCGGAGGCGCGCTCCAAAAGTGGACAATTGTACAGCAAATCGTCCCTCATCAGCATCCGGAGTTCACTGAACCGGTACCTGAACGAGCCACCCTACTGCCGCACCTTAGACCTCACCAAGGATCCCGAGCTGCGCAGCGCCAACCTGACCCTGGCCGCGGTCATACGGAGGCTGGAGGAGCAAGGCGCTGGTCCCGTGGTACAGAAACAAGCCATCACGCGTTCGGACTTGCGCAAACTGTACGAGTCGTCTGTGTTCAACACCGACACCCCATTTGGGCTGCTTAACAAAGTCTGGTTCGAGACCTGCATGTATTTTTGCACCCGCGGCCGGGAGAACCAGCGGGAGCTCGAGGAGGACTCGTTCGGCCTGGCCGTGGATGAGGACGGTAGAAAGTTTGTCTACTTCAAAGCTCTCGGACCGTACCACAAGTCTCGCTCCGCAGCCTGGACCAAGAAGCGTCCGGAAGCAGACGAGGACACCTTGCCTCGGATGTACGAGACAGGCACGGAGCAGTGTCCCTACGCCAGCTTTGTCCGGTACGTGTCCAAACGGAACCCGCTGTGCAGGGCGTTCTTCCAGCGGCCCCGGGACCACTGCTGCGCGAGTGACGTGACGTGGTACGAGAACAAAGCCATCGGAAAGAACCTGCTGGGCACGAGGATGCAGATGTTGTCGCGCGCCGCCAAGCTCTCCAAGACCTACACCAACCACTGCATCGGCGCCGTCTCCATAGCAACGCTAAACAGCATCGTCGGCGCCGCGGGCTCCGGGCCAGCGACGACGCTTTACGTTGCCTCGGAAACGGGCAAGGGTCACGCGCAGTCCCACCTCCAGCTCGTGATCCCGTACGTGCACCGGGTCGGTGACTCTGATGCCAAGCCGCTGCGGACAGTGAACCCAGCATCAGCACCAACAACCGCAGCGAGGAGGGTCAGCGCTGAGGAGGATCCGGAGGCTCCCCACGCCAAGAAGCCGTGCCAAGAAGCCGAGCTGAGGCCTGAGAGAACGACGGAGTCACAAGTTCACCCAGAGCCCGGCGTCCGCTCCCCAGCCGCGGTGAGCGCGCAGGTAAAACGCGTAAAACCCGCTCTGTGCAACTCATGGAGCGAGTGACATGTACAGTGTAGGACCCCCCAAATCAAAAATGACATGTTTCTTTTAATACGACAAGTTCTGTATAAAACGTAAAGCCCTGAGGTCTAATCTGCAAAATGATTTCCAAAGTATTTCAAATGAAAGTAACAGGATGATTCCGGCATTGACATTGTTATTTAAACTAATTTGTGCAGTTGCTTAGTTCATCTAGAAAACTGCTGCCTTTGTTGTAAGCTGACTATGTTCTGTTTTTTTTACCGTAGTAACGTAATATTAATAATCCTGTGTGTTCATACTGCAATTTAATCACTACAAATCTGCACCAAAGGTTTCCAAAATACCTGTGGGCTGCTTCATTCTCAGTGATGATATGATATACCAGTCTGACAAAGATCACTTGTCTGATGCCAGCAAATGTTTGCTGTGAAGGAAAGAAACTTGCAGAGCAAATCCAATCATCATTAAAGCGCACAGCAGGGGGCAGAGAGACCAGACCAGGACCGGCAGGAGAGGTTTCTTCTCAGGGACTGTCTCTGTTGCCATTGGTAACTCTGCTGATAAATGTGTCGGCATGCATCAGGGTAACGGCCGCAGGGCGTGAAGACCGTGTCCTCCTGTCGTTAAAACAAACAATGTGTGTCTGCCCGTGTCCTGGTGTCCCCTCTCTTATTTGTGTCTCTCACGATCACCGACACACACACACACACACACACACACACACACACACAGACTCCGACGCAGTAGAGATACTTAACTTCATAGGACTGGCATTACTAAGCAGTGAAAAATATGAGCAAGAAACATCTTAGTAATGAATAAAACCAAGCACAAATATGTGTGATAAGGTGCGGATAAAAAAACAGCAGCAGGTAAAGGTGGAACTGACTCTAACCACTTTATTTCCAAATTATTACAGGATTACAGTGAGTGAAAGAGTTACAATTCAATATCTTTCTGTGAACTATAGTGTAAAAGTAACGTACAATAGAAATGCTCTAATAAACATAAAGCACAGTGTGTGATTAAATGTCCACTTTATTTGTCATATTTATGTATTTCAGCAAAGTTTGTTTCTCCTCAGACTTTGTTTGGTTACAGCTGTGACGGTGGTTATGTGCCTCAAGAAAAGAGTGGACATAGTGTAATTATGCACAAATAAGTTGACTTATGTCATAGTGTGCACTGGAATTCTTTCAGTGGATACCTCCCTGAACCGCATCGAGGATTTCTGCTCAGCTTGCAGATGGAAGGCATTCGATCGTGGTGGCATTAAATGCAGAGGACTGAATGTTCACGTTTGTCTAGTATGGAGGTTTACTGTGGGTCCTGTGTGTTAGCACCACGTCCAATCCATGGACACGGAAAGAGCTGCACACGAGAACGATAAAGGAAGCCGCTTCTTTTTTGATAGGTCATCTCCAAAAAATGCAGGTGTCGAGTGCAGCAGGGTTTGTCCTGTCTAGTAAAGTCACTTTAGCATCTGTGTGTTCATATGTTCGGAGCATTTTGCACAGAAAACATGTCAGTCACTGTTTCGGCCTATGTGGACACGTCATTTCAGACTGGACACAAGTGTTTAAGCAAAAAAGAGAAACTAATCCTCAGGATTTCAGGACCTTTTGCACTATTGTGGCCTAAACAGCTTTTCTAAAGCAATTCTGATGCTTGCTGCAGTGATTTTATGATGTTTTTAAATTCATACAGAATTCATGGGGTACTGGGTAACTGTCGTCAGTTAATGGACTAATGTTATCACAAAACGTCTGTCACAGTGAATCCTGCAGCAGAATTCGAAGAGAGGGCGCCATCCTGTCCTGCTTGTGTTTCATTATTCCTCCGTGATGCTTTCAGATTCACATCCCCACATTTATGAAATGATATCACAAAGCCCATCGATGGTCCAAAGGGCATTACTCAAGTAAGCCCTGGTTGTTCTGGGTGGTACTTCTTAAAGGTCCCTTCACTTCGATCTGGCCTCACAATTGTAGAGAACACACTAAACTACAGCTGAACGGGTTTTAACACGCCACTTTGGAGCAGAAAGGTAGAAAGCAGCTCGACAATGTAGAAGAGAGCGAGTGAAAGCTCAGGGGACCTTTGTTCCCAGCCTGTCAGGCACTGGCCTCCTACCAGGATGCCAGTTGCTTTGCTCCGAGCTCAGTGCTTAGGTTCTTGCCACATTGCATTGTTAAGTAGCCTGGGAGGCAATCTGGAAGAGCAAAGTCACATCCACTATATGTTCCTGAAAGCCTGTCCTTTTATTTCTTGGCTTCCTGTCAAGGTTCTCGCATTATCCGACAGTCCTCAGGCTACAGTACGAAATCATCAGCACCTCGTGACTCAGGTTTGCTAGTTAACTCACAATATCTCCCAAAATATAATGTTGGGCAAGTTGCAGAAAAGCATCTTGCCTTGAACCAGATGTCTGACAGACAGTATTGGTAGTTCCATGGAGCTGACGAATATATAACCTAATATAAAGTTCGTTATCAGAGGTTCTGTATCACATTAAATCCCTGTGAGGCCTCCCTCCATTCTTTTCTTCGCTTTTTTGGCCACTCAGGTACAGCAGATTTGCATATCAGACATGAATCCACTTATCAACCCCATTTCCAGAAAGGTTGGGATGCTGTGATGCTTTGAAATCCCTTAAGCTCATTTTCCATTGAAAATACCACAATTTTAGGGATCATTTGGAACAATGGCTGTGATCACCAGCCTCACACGCACCATCTTCTGAAGGTGCCAGAGGATCCACAGTAGGTGGTCTATGTCTCAAGGACGAGGACAGAGGGGCATTGAGGCCTAGTATCGCAACATCATTTGTACCTTTTGTTCTAGCTACTGAACTTGGTGTCAATAGGAGACAACTACTGTGACCATCTTCAGCATCTGTGTGTATTTCCTGTTCCAGGACAGACGTGGCAGCAGCAGCAGCAACAGCAGCATGTCAAGTCAACAGTTGGTCTCGGGGTCTCCTGTTTCTGGTCTGGGCTCCACCGGCATCCCCACGCCAGCCCAGCTCACCAAAGCCAATGCACCCGTCCACATCGACGTAGGGGGACACATGTACACCAGCAGCCTGGCCACCCTCACCAAGTACCCTGAGTCACGGTGAGAGACACAGCCATCTTCCTGTCCATTCTTTGGAAAGGCCAAAAGTGATCACCTTAAGCCTGAAAAGTAAACACTTAAAGGGGCAACATCACCAATTTTTATCTGTAAACATAAAACCAAGATAAAGTTTTTATTTCAATGTGTTTTTGTGTAAAAACATAATAAGATCATGTGATCGTAGAGAGTGCCTAAGTATTAGGTAAATACAACCTCAGAGGAACAAAACCATTTTTCACTGTGCCATTATTTATTTAACATAAACGAAGGACCCTCTTACTGCTTCAGTTCATCATGGCTCCCTGATTATCAGGTCATCAGCTGGTCCGCAGACGTCTATAACAACAGAACTTTGGAAGTTGCTGGTCTGGAAGACTCAGGTGTCTATTAACACAATTCCAAGAGGGAAAGTCATAAGTAACGGTGTTGATGCGGTTGGGGAAAGGGTTCTTCGAGAGCGACTATTGACAAGTGAAAAACAGTCAGGATAGTTGTCCATCGGCCCAGCAGTGGACATCCCAGCACAAGTAAATTTTCAATACAATTCACCTTTATTTATATGTCGCCAAATTACAAAAAGTCCTCTCAAGGCACTTTACATAATAAAGTCAAGACCACAGAGACATTTAGAGAAAAGCCAACAAATCCCCCTTGAGCAGCTATAGGCAAGAGTGGAGAGGAAAAACTCCCTTTAACGGAATAAACCTCCAGCAGAACCAGGCTCAGGGTGGGGGGTCATCTGCCTTGACCGGTTGGGCTGAGTGGAAAACATTGACCAGTAGCTGTGAACTGGAAGACACACAGCTCCAAAGCCGGGGACACCTGAAGACAAGGACAGAGAGAAGGAGAAGAAGAAGACACAGAGTTAATGTCCTACAGTGGTGACATATAAATGTGGGCTGAGAGGAGGAAAGTGTCTCAGTGCATCAGGAGTCCCCCAGCAGTCTGAGCCTGTAGCAGGAGGACTAGAACTAACTATAATGTTTTGAGCCTCGTCTTAAAAGTAGAGAGGGTGTCTGCCTCCTGAATCTGGACTGGGAGCTGGTTTGACAGGAGAGGAGCTTGATAGCTAAAGACTCTGCCTCCCAATCTGGAAACCACAAGTAGGCCTGCATTCTGAGACCAAAGTGGTCTATTAGGGTGATCTGGTACGAGGAGCACATTCACCCTGACGCCAGAGAAACAGGAAAAACTTAAGAAAACCATATTGGAGGTCCATATTCAAGGCACTTGTTGCTTCTCAGTCAACCTTTCAAACCCATGAGCGAATGTTCAAGCACATTAATGAACTGAAATGATTTTGAGAAAAAGAAAGGGCCAGTGATCCTCCACATAAGCGAGGGACAAATACAGTCACAGAGGAAACGAGTCGACCTGCTGTTTGTCTCAGCTTCTTTTTGCCTAATACTAAAACCAGCTACGATCAGATGATTTGTATGTTCTTACTTAAAAAAAAAAAAACACAGAAAATGAAATCGGGGGATTGAACTAGTTCGAATGTACGTGAGGAGAATCTTCACGTATTTCTGTGGGCCGTTAAAAAGCTTAACTAACTTACAGCCCATTCATAATTCATTGACATAAAGCTGAACCTAATCCTGAACTGATTACTAATTAAAATGACACAACAACATTAAAGGGAAATCTATTTTAAAAAATTTAAATTTGGTTGCTTATGTTTCTGAGCTGAATATATAGATCGCTGTTAGCGCTCCCAGAATCAAATATAGTGAAAGTGATTTTCCGAGCATGTTAAAGCTGCCAAATGGCATAACTAACACAACTATAACATACATCTCCCGTTACGGAGTGCAAGCAGAGCGCAGCATGCACAGCTACGTGTCTTGACTTTTAGGGAGCGTTCACCTCACCACGCTGGGTATTAATAGTACGTGGAACAGCTGCTGCGACACAGTCTCGAACAGCTCATTGTGCTCAGTCATGCAGTGTGTTTCTCATGCCACCTTCTTCTAGACTTTGACTAATAATTAGAAATTATTAAATTAGGCAGATTTTCTGAGGAACATGTGATCTAGTACACTTTTTACATGTTCATTATTTTACTGTAACATCTGATGATGAAAGAACGTTTGCACTAGCTGAATATGCTATGCAATAGGTTTAGGGTTAAGTGTGCATCCCCCCACACACACTTTCTTTGTGAGGGCATGCATACTTAACCTTACACCTAGCATAATAATGTTGCACATTGAGCAAGTACAGATGTTTTCTTTATCATCAAAACTAAAAATAAAATAATTTTCTTAACTTTCAGTCGCTCAGACACGTTTTTGGAACTGCTGTCTGCTAAGACCGGTAGCTCAGGGTGAACTCCATCAGTGCATCAATTATCGGTAACCACTGTTGCAGAGCTGCTGGAGTGTGTCCCTGCTGTCTTAGGGTGAGAGGTGGGGTCCAGCCTGGACCGGACTCCAGTCTGTCTCAGGGCCAACACAGAGACACATGCATGTTTTGGACTGTGGGAGGAAACCGATGCAGCCACATACTAACATCTCACATTCATGGCCATGAACGGTATAAAAAAAGTTATAATACAGTAATGAAAAATAATAATGTAACTTACAGTACCTCTTACTGAATGCATTAAAATAGTTTCTAATAAAAGAACATTTGTAGTAGCTTATTGTGCATTAAATATAACACTGATGAAAAAACCATTTTTTGCCATTTGAACACGGGGGCATGCAAACTTTTACCCCCCACTGTAGCCTGCTGACCTCTGACCCTATGACAGGTGGGACAGGCTCCAGCCCCCCGCTGCCCTGAACAGCATAAGCAGTGACTGATAATGGACAGATACATAGCTTGTTAATAATGATGACGCCCAAAAAAGTCATTCATTCTTTCAAAGTCAGTACTTCATTGTTCATTCTGTTGCTAAATATATTTTTTTCAAGATTCAAGGTCAAGCTTAACTAAAACACACACGCACACATATCCAGATAGATCATGTAGATAAGCTAAATATATATTTGTTTTAAAATCTGCCTTAGTTTTAACTCCACTGTTTACTCTGATTAAAAACTGACCTACAAACATACTGTGTAAAAGAACAACTGGTCAATTTAGAAAGTGCTGCATCGCAATTAGTCGTCTGAATATCTATATTCCTAATTTTAAGTGAGTCTGAGGAGAATCAGGAAAGATCCCTCAAGGCAACAAAAGTCCGTACAGACCCGACTGAAGAACAAGCGTGATCACAAATTGGAACATCCATCGTGTCTGTTATGGTGACATGAAGACCTCTGATAATAACAGGGTTCAGAGTGTGTCTTATTGTCTGTGTGTGAGCCATAACATGCTGATGATAATACCATTCTAATCTGTTATGAATCTAGATATTAGATGACAGAGTTTCTGTAGCTTTCGAGGATGGCAAAAGGTGAGAAGGAGCAGACTGGGGGTTACGCTTCTTGTTCAGTGAGACCAGCAGTCCCAGCTGGATCCTGCTAGGTTTTAGTTGGTTTACTGAACAGGTTATGAATTCTAAATGTCTTTGTAGCTGAGGTTCTGACTTCAAAAAGTGCGTGTATGAGTGTCATAGGAGCACGTACTATAAAACTGGGGCAGATGGCCTGAACTTTGACCTGGACCAGTTACTAGTGTAACTGGGGATGGCGAGGTGACACCTACAGCTCTCAGCATGTGCTGCCCACGAAGCCGCAATGTGGAAATCTGTACCGTTGTAGCTCTAATTCTAGGTTAGAGTTCGTAGTGCCTAATGCCTGTGGTTCTATCCAGGTGGATCGAAGTGCAGTTGCCTGGGACTGACTCTAAATTAGACGTGAAAATGTGAAGCTACGCTGGAAGGCCAAGCACACATTTAATGTAACAGCCTTTTGTTCAGACAGGAGACGTGGCCACAGTAAAGCCCCTTCATTAGCGATGAGTGGTGATTACTGTGAGTGCGACAGCAGTGGGTGATGGGAGGCAGGAGCTGCTGCAGCACTACCCCAACTAGAACCAATGCATGAACATTCTGACTGTCAGGAAGGTCTGAACATGCCGCTGCTGCACCACATTATGGACATGTGTGTCCAGCAGACTTGACAGCGTCCTCAGTGTGTGGTTCGTATTTAATGAAGAGTCCGTTTGTGTCTTTGTCTGTATTGTCTCTGGCAGGATCGGTCGACTCTTTGTTGGAACAGAGCCCATAGTGTTAGACAGTCTAAAGCAGCACTACTTCATTGATCGGGACGGCCACATGTTCCGCTACGTACTTAACTTCCTTCGGACCTCAAAACTGCTCATCCCCGATGACTTCAAAGTGAGTGTCTGTCTAGAGCTTTGAACAGGTAAAACCACAGTTTATCATTGCAAAGCAGTCCCACATCACGGGAAAAGGCCGGCAGACTGTGCGTTAACACTCAGGCTCATAGTCAATAGAGCAGGAACAGGAACTATTCATAAACCTACTGTAGGACAAAAACAGGAAGGTGCCTGACCAGAGGGAACACACACTTACATTACAAAGCTTGTCTTAATAATAAGCCGTGTGTTCTCTTCAGTGGAATACAGGGTTCATACGGCTTCTATAAAGGCAAGTTTAGGCACTTTTTAAGCACTTTACGCTCACTTTACAGCTGTGACAGATTAGATATTTGCACAGACAGATAAATACTGCAAATGATTATCACTTTTAAATTCATATTTAAAAAGTGCTTTGGAATTTTGTAAGAAGATCATAAAATAACCACACAGACAAATAATTTCCAGTGAAGGTGTTCCTAAAAATGTACAAAGCAGGGGAATATGCCAAAACTTGATTTTAACAACAGAAACCAGTGTCGAGAAAAGCAACAAGTTGCATAAAACACTGATTAGCACTGGTGGGAGGTATCGAAGAACAAAGTACATTCTTCACGTATCTGTACTTTACTTACGTAGATTTAATTATGGCTACTTTCCCTTTTACTCCACTACATTTTGGAGCAAATATCTCTACTTTTTACTACACTACATGTTAGAATAACATTACACATTTCATAATGAACCCCTTTGTCCTTTTAAATGAACACACATCACAGTGGTTTTAGTCTTTGGCGTGTTGTGCTGTGTTTGGCCTGTCCACAGACGTCTGCCTTCACGTCAGAGGGGAACACACAGCTAAAGCAAATGGTAAAAAAAGTAAAAGTATAAAAAGTTTTTAAAAGTAAAACTAATAGACTAAAGGTTGATTTTGGACGAACGCTCCAAACGTTTGCTCCGCGCTGCCTCCTCCCTTCTCTCTGTGCCATATGCGCAGCAACGGGCAGATGTAAAACAGGCATTCCCACATTAATACGAAGGATTGACCGAAGCAGTCTCTTTTTGTTCTCCTTTTTTATGAAGGAAGCGGCCGCATGTGCTAGTGTTATACTGTTACTGTTGAGTTTAGAAATGAAACTTAAAAAAGCATCAGATCATCCCATCATTTACCTCTGTTACCCACCGGGTAAATGCCCCAGTTCAACAGCACGGCTATAAATTCAACTTTTATAGGGTAATAATTTCTCTGTTTATTTGTTGCAAATGTCATAAAGCTGATAATTCTACTCTGTGGTTAATGTTGAGGTCATAGATGAAGGAATGTTCTGCACTTATATAGCGCTTTTCTACCTGTTGGTACTCATAGCTCTTTACACTGATTCTTATCTACCCATTCACACTCACATACACACACATTCATACACCGATGGGGGAGCTGCTATGTGAGGGTTCAGTGTCTTGCTCAAGGACACTTTGACATGTGACCAGAGGAGCCGGGCATCAAACCAACAACTGTAGGATTGGTGGACGACCACGCTACCAGTCAGAAACCAAATTAAGGCTTGAGAAAAAAATGCTGATTACAAGCCGAGTGAAAACCTTTTTCACTTTGCTATAGCCTTGGCTGGTTATAATTTTCTCAGCCGCAGAAGTTACCAACGTTACCATTACTGTGAAGTAACGTTGGGTACGTTCATGGAATATTTCATAAATGAGCAGGTCATAATTGACATGAAATACTAGCTTTAAGACACTAACACACCATCATTTAGTCTGCGAATTATCCAGCTGGCGGTTAGCATAGACACATTAACGTGCACGCGTAACACTGGTCTGAGATTGCTCGAAGATTCTACACGACCTGAGAGCACAGACTGTAGTTCTGTTTGACTGAAGGCTGCTTCTGGATTTGTGCTCTTTGGTTTTTTTGTTTTCAAGCCGACGCTCATGAAAACATAAACCTCCTTCCCTGTATTGGTGCGGGCATTTTTGACTTAGGGTGTTGGAGGCGTGACAGGATCACACATAGCAGACTGACCAATCACAGTCACACGCAGACTCAGGTGAAACAGTTTTAATTTTACACTTAATTTTAAGGTTGCTTAAAGACACTTAATGTTTCAAGCACTTTACCTAAAACTCAAGCACATTTCAGGCCTAGAAAGCACAACGTTAAAATTCAAGCATTTTTAAGGGTTTCAAGCGCCCGTACAAAGCCCGTGTACTGTTAATATTTTACATTGGAACGCAGTTAGTGTTTTAATCAGAAAAGTCTCTCCAGCATGTCCTGGGTCTCCTACCTGTTGGCTGTGCCTCAACTGGCTCTCGCAATTGCCCGAAACTTAAATGCAACCTGGGAGGAACAAGTCTGCATTTTTGAGCAGAAAAACCAGGGCCTCACATTTGAAGGTGCTGATTCGTACTCAGCTGCAAAACGTGATGGCCACCGTTTAAAGAAGAGATATCACATCATATGAACTGCGGGAATCTGCCCCGTGAAAGCTCTTATGGCCAACGAGGAAAGACAAAAAGGAGGCTGAACATGCTGAATTGGCTGAAAGGGTCCACTCCGCATATATTTAAAATGAGCTCCTTGTTTCTGCCTGTGTCTGAGCCTGCGTCACGTAGACGGTGTTTGTTCTGTGTGTGTGTTCACAGGAGTACTCTCTGCTTTATGAGGAGGCCACTTTCTTCCAGCTGGCTCCTATGCAGGCCGAGCTGGAGCGCTGGAGGTCTGAGCGCGAAAACGACAGTATGTGTCACGAGTGTGAGTGTGTTGTGGTTCACGTGGCACCGGAGCTTGGTGAGAGGATCAGCGTGAGCACCCACAACGCTGTGATGAAGGAGGTTTTCCCGGAGGTCAGAGACATCATGTTGAATTCCCTGAGCACCAGCTGGAATCAGGACACATATATCCTTCGGTTCCCGCTCAACGGCTACTGTCACCTCAACTCTGTGCAGGTACAAACACCGTGTTAAACTGTGAGATCAGACAGTGGAGAGCGAACATGTTTTCTGTCAGATCCTCATAGTTATGTTCTTTCAGCCCTTCAGCCCTTTCTTTTTAGCCCTCATCCTAACCCTACGCTAGTGACAGCGCTTAACCCAAGCTTTGTGTTAAAATCAAGAAGAGCTCCCTGCAAGTTAAAAAAAAACTCTGAAATACATAAAACATTTGTATAAAAGAACGTGATGTCAGCGTGCACTGGAAGAATCTCAAAGAATCCCATGTTGTGGTCAGACGTTGTTGATTCACAAATTCTTTATGGGGTTTATAGTAACAAAATTACTCATAAATCACTGCAGTGGTTCTGACAGTAGCCGACCTGGACAGTGTATTGTTTTAAGGTCTCGTTCAGCCAGAGCTTCTTACCGTGTGTGGAAACAGTTGCCCTGGTCACTTACAAGCATATCTGAACTGTTGTCAGACCTCCCAGATTTGTCCAGTCGTGAGTGTGACAAAGTCCATTGTGTCTGTAAATTTGACAGACTTACACTTTGCTCCAATTAAACTTGCAGGATTGGATTTCATTGTTTCAGTTGGAAAATCTACACGTATCGACTTTAAATTTAGTCAGAAAACATTGAAGATCATCTTCTCCTCGACATCCGTACAAGAGAGAATGTCTCACTCGTTGTTGCTTCTGCGTGTGATTGCAGGTGTTGGAGCGGCTACAGCAGAGGGGCTTCAGGATCACAGCTTCCTGTGGGGGCGGGGTGGACTCTTCTCAGTTCAGTGAATATATTCTATGGCGAGAGGGCCGAGGCAGCCACAGCCCCCCAACCCTCATACAGATCAAACAGGAAGTCAAAGACTGAAGTCACAGGAAAACGGGAGGCAGTGTAACACATATCAGGAATTGATCCATGCAAGTATGTGCACATCCAACAGACAAAAAGAGAACAGCTACACTTCAGTATGAAAGAAGCCAAAAAAAGAAACACAACACAGAAAACCACCAAATCTCTTTTACTAACTGGAGGCACTGAACTTCAAGTTGCCCCGGTGGGCCAGATGAGCACCTTGCATGGCAGCCATCGCCATCGTGTGTGAATGTACCAAATTAGTCTGTAAGTCGCTGTGGATGAAAGCATCTGCCAAATGACCAAATGTAAATGTAACAGCACATGTGAGACTTTATTTGTCGGACAGTGTCATCACTGTAAAATTATAGGCCCATGAGAGCAGGGATTGCACTGGATCATGGGAAATGTTGTTCCTAGATATACTGGTTTTAGAGTTTCATTTTCAGAAATGGGGGATACTACTTTGGAGTGTACTTTATGCATCAAATATGAACGTCTATGCTGCGACCTGGTGTGGCTAAGGCTTAGCTGCCCACTCAGGAGGTCCTGAGACCCGCAAAACACGTGAAATCATTCATAGACAATGGGAGCAAATAGTTGTTTTACGACTCTTTCAATTCAATTCAACTTTATTTATATGTCGCCAATTTACAATTAAGTCGTCTCAAGGCACTTTACATAATAAAGTAATTTAGAGAAAACCCAACAAATCTCTCTTGAGCAGCTATAGGCAACAGTGGAGAGGAAAAACTCCCTTTAAGTCTCCAGCAGAACCAGGCTCAGGGTGGGCGGACATCTGCCTTGACCGGTCGGGCTGAGTGGAAATATGCAGGTAAACAGACTTTAGCAATTAGGCAGGATAATCCTAAGGTCAAGGAGCATGTAGAACTTCCTGTCACAGGAGATTCACAAAGAACCGTTAGCATAATTATAATAAATGAGTGATAAAATATTAGAAACAAGCAGAGAATAAGAAGCTATTCAGTCATTTAAGGAGTGTGGCTTTTGTTAGGTCACAGAAGAAAACAGGTCACCTACAATGTTTAAATGATTTCTATGGGATGACCTGGTTTTTGCATGAACTGGTCATAAACTGTGAGAAAAATAAGTTATGACTATAGACATAAACAACGTGCTAATAACCCACAAACATAATGCAGAACTAAAGATGATGATTGTAAGTATGTAGGCTTTGCTGCCTCACAGCCATGGTATCGTACAGGAAGTCAGCTGTCCGTCAGCTGAGAGAATGACTGCATGTGACACTGTAGGAATATGTGTGAGCTGGAGATGAAATACCGGTTCCAGATCCTTCTTGAATGTTGTGGGGATCTGATCCACAGGCACAGTTCACTTATATCCTCCACACACATTCGGATGTTCCGTGGGTATCTGCCAAGATCCGATCACACGTTATGACCCATTCTTGCCGAACACTAGTCATTCCAGTTCACTTTCATGTTCTCGACCAGGACGTCCATAGGCCTAGTGACTTATTATTTGTTCATAAAGAGCAAAAAAAGGAGTGGTTTGTCCCGGTAACCAGTAATAAATGCACATCAACAGAACAAGCAATTTTTTGGTTTACAAATTCTATCAGCAAACGTACACCCCGAGTGTTGTTTGTAAGGCTCTGCCCACGTTGTGGACTGACTGTGTTTGTCCAGTGCAGCTGTGTACAAGTTGCACTGTGTAAAGAGACAGAAGCCTCATTTGCATGCACTGTTTTCACTGATTTCTTTGAATATTCAAAATCAGGATGAGAGACTGAAATCCTGAACCATTTCCTCGTGCCCTCTCATTAAGAGGCAGGTTTGTGCTGACTCCATTGAAAAGAACAAAAAACAAAAGACCAGACAGCTGATTGTGGAGTCCCATAATTAAAGGGTCAATAAAGTCACGGCTAGTTCCTTTCTCATTTAGGTCGGCCGTTAGCTAATGACACGAGGAAGGCCCCTTTTTAGAGAAATCTGTATTTGTCCTGGTCAGTGTTAAGGACAAGTTTGTCATGCAGTTTTATGCACTCCCCACATCGTAATGTATGTGATGGCTAGAGAGAGTGACTGGGTGAAGTAACAACGGAAAAAGCTCTAGTCAAAGAAAGAAGACCGTGCTCCAAAATCACCAGCACACAGCGTGTGGATTGTATTAAGCTAGTAAACGGCCTTTAGAAAGTCCTGACCTGGAAACGTGTGATGCTGTGTTCTTGGTAACGCGGTTTCTGATGCTCTTTGCAAACTGCTTGAGACAAACTGGGTGCCATCAAAGTGTTGAAGGTCTGTTTTTTCTGAGGGTCAGAAACCTTGTTTTCAATATTTTACATTCGCTTTATACATTTTTGAGCATTTTTTACTTCTGACGAAGGAACATTTCTACTAATTCAATGTTGATGAAAAAAAAAGTCTGATATCGTTTTACTTACCGTTATCATACATCATACAACTACCACAAAAAAACACGACTTTCACTAATGAATACAAGCTATTTTTTTAAATCTGTTGGGTTCATCAGCGATCTCACATTTATACTTAGTTTATGAATGTGCCCTGAATTTGTTAGAAGTGTTCAGAACGTTAATCTCTACAAAAGCCCTTTTCTAAAGACAATCTTGTTGCTGCTTGTGTTCTGTACAAATCTCATGTAAATCTTCCTGATTAAACTAAGGCCAGATGCAAATCTTTACAAAATCTACTCTGCTGAATGATGCTCCCCTCTCTCCTGACACTTTCAAACTAAATGCAATGACCACTTTATATCTCTGCATACATCCCTTACACTAAATCAAACCGAAACTGGAACCAAATGTGTTATTATGACAGCATATTTTATCCGGTTCAGCTCTTACCTGACATCGTCAATCTTTCTGTTTTAAATGATCAAGTCCAATTCACAATTCACCTAATGATGCTTCTATTTAAAAAGACATGCGTGCGTCCTTCGGGAAGTTGGACTGACATGCCATCACCACACTCACGCCATGTCTAAAACAAACAGATGCACAGCAACTTTCAGGTTTCACCATTTTTAATGGTCAAACTATAAACAAGCAGAAAAATAAAAAGCAAATTCCAACACAAGACGTTTCACACAATCGTTTCCCAGAAGAAAATCTTTTTTAAACAAACGTCAAACAAAAAGTGCTGTCAGAGACTGAGTACACACTAAATAAATAGAACATATATTTCATAGAAGTAAAACAAGAAAACTGCAAAAATTAAAAAGATCCCCACAACATTAGAATTTAAACACAGGTTACTGTGAAATGAATGAAGTGATGGAATGAGAGGTAATTAGAGTATGGCTTTGTACAGAGCGAGAGAGTGACGAAGGAAGCGGTCCTGCTCCATGCACACAAGCAGATCCCTCAGAATCACCCGAGTAACTCTGTGAACGCTCTGTCTGGGCAGCAGGCACACCTGAGACACACACACACACACACACATACACACACACACAGGTCAGCCAAAAAAATTTAAGAAAGCCAACGATATTCAGTTTATCTGGTTCTAATCTAGCCACAGGGGTTGCAAGCCAGTAACTTCTGTGCCGGTCCCAAGCCCGGATAAATAGAGAGGGTTGCGTCAAGAAGGGTTCTAACATGTCGTCTTTAAAAACTCGATTTTAAAAACTTGGTTTGGTGAATAGAACTGAACATCGAAACAGTGAGTTCGATGACATAAAACTGAGATCTTCACATGACACTGGATCACACAAAGGCATTTTCTTTTATTATTACATTTTTATGAGAAGAGCCTTAAAAAGAACAAAGCAGATAAATGTGTATTTGCAAATGTGAACAATTTCCCTTCTTCTAACGTCCATTTTACTGCTGCGCTCCAATCCAACTCACTTACACATCATTTTGATGATCAGACAAAAGTGGTCCAAATAATTACGTGCAGTGACACAAACAGCCAACAGCTCCAACCTATTCTACCATCGCTCGTCCTTTCTACTTCCTGTCTGCAATGTTTAGCTGTGCCAGCAGACGACAGGAAGCCCCATGGCTATTAGAGGAGGAAGAGGAAGACGATGTGCAGAGGGAAAGACAGCGAGAAGAAAGCTCCGTTGGGTAACTGCTTTCAAAGACAGAGCGTCCTCGTCTCTAAACCTACAGCCTGCAGGGCCGCCACTTAAACACACAGAGAATTAAAGAGTCAATGAGCTGCATGAGCGCGGTGAGCCGTCTGGCTCCAGTGAAACGTGTTGCTTTCTTATACCGCCGGAGTCACATTGGGTTTGTCGTGGGAAGCCGCGTGGTATTTCACATTTGTTTTGCCACGACAACATTACGCTTCTGATCACATTATGTCGGAAGGTTTTCTGACCAGGTCTACACTTATATATCGCTTTTCAACCCACTGGCACTCAGAAGAGCTTTACACTGCTTCTCGTTCACCCATCCGCACTCACAATCACACACTTTTTACATGAAATACATTCTTAGTTTTTTTTTCTGTTTAGTGATTTAGACGCTGTTTCAGAGGCTTCTGCGCCATTAGGGGAGGACGCTCAAACTGAACACGAATGAATATCCGCTGAAGAGATCTCAGACAAAGCACGAACACACAAGTGAGACGACACATACACCAACCTTGCTGTCAGTCTGATCCACAGGTCTTTTCCTGCGAGGCCCAATGGCAGCCAGAGCTGTGAGGTTGGCGTCTCTCTGCTGCAGCTGAGCTTCTTCTAGTTGTTGTAACTAAGAACACAGGGGGTTGGGGAAATGTTGTGAAGAAGGACTGAACCGTTCTTTTACCCCACTGAGCGCATTTACATGGACATAGTAACCGGGTTACAGTCAGCTTTGTTGGGAAAGCTGCTTTCTAAAGTGTCTTGTACACAGAAAACCCGAAATCGAGGTAGGTGATTATGGAAACCGAATCACAATAAGCCAGGTTACCCTTGTGCTCCATGTATATGCGGACTTCCCGTACCCAGCTTACTTAAGTGCATGTCAACACTGGATTTCTCTAAGTTAGCCAGTCCAAGGTCCATGTAAACGCACTCAGTGTCACACGTGAAATGAACATGAAGAAAGGAAATTGCAATTCTATTTTGTGCTAGTTACAGAAAACAATCCATCAGAATCAGAAAACCAGGCACAGTTACAACAGTTAAATGATAACAATAATAATAACAATAATAACTCATTTTATTTATAAAGCACTTTACATTTTTGAGCAAATCTCAAAGTGCTACACAAGCAGATTAAAAGCAAAAGAAAAAAAACTGTAGAGGATAAAACATGAATTAAAGACAGTCCCATAAATAAGACATAAATAAAATTAGACAGAAACATGACAGTCCTATTAGTACGGTTTTCTGAAGAGAAAAGTCTTCAACTGTCTTTTGAAACAGTCCACGTTCTGTGGTCCACTCAAGTTTTCAGGCAGGGCGTTCCAGACCCATGGAGTGGCTGCTGAGGAAGCCCGATCCCCCCATTGTGTGCCGTTTAATCTTTAATCTAATCAGAGACTGTAAGTCTTGCCAAGGTGTCTAATTGAAGATTGTGGTGTGAGGAGTTCTTTAAGGTATTATGAGGAATTTCCATGGATGCACTGGTGGATAAGTAAACAGAGTTTATGTTCATTACGAAAGTGGAGCCAGTGAAGTGTCCGAAGGATAGAAGTGATGTGCTCAAATTTCTCCACGCTCAAAAGGATTCTGGCAGCACTGTTCTCAACATGTTGGAGCTTTTGAAGGCTCTTGCCAGAGATCCAAAAAAAAGGAGTTTGTTACAGTGGTCCAGTCTAACATAGAGCTGCGTGTCATCAGCGTATCAGTGAAATGAGACTTCATGCTTGCAGATGATGTGGCCCAGTGGAAGCATATAGATGTTGAAAAGGGTCGGCCCAAGAACCGACCTCTGTGGGACACCACAGGTGACCGATCGGGGCCACGATTTGCTTTTCCCCAAGGGCCACGTACTGAACTCGGTTAGTGAGCAAGAACCCAAACCAGTCCAGCACAGTACCAGAAAAAACAACTATATACTGTACACGGTGAAGTGTTGGTGTCAAAAGAGGCGACGTGCTTAACATCTTCTAGATAAAAAGATGAATACCACCCTCATGTCTGCAGAATAAATAAAGAATAAATACAGTCAGCCTGCCTGGCTCTGCTCAAAGGTAACGTCATCCACCAACATTATGAATGTTTAACCGTTGACCAAAGCTGATTTACAGGTGGTCACTGTAGAGGCCAGAGTTTCTGTTAATTGCCTAGTGCTCAGACTCCACATATAATTCTGCCCAAGTTGAGAATCATCATTCACACTTTAGCTGCTTTCTTCATATTTACTTTGCAGATAATATCAGTGTTGTCCAATTCTCCAACAGGGAGGGAAATAATTGGGAGGAATTAACCACGTAGTAGGTAAACACATCAACTCAAACATAGACTGGGACATAATCTTCCCCCTCTTTTAACCTAATAAATTCAAGCACTTAACTGAAGTGGCTCTCCTGCACTGTCTGCTCACTCACTGTACTCCAGCCAGCACCCCCAGGTCATCTGCCAGTTATCACTTATCTGGGTCCGAACATGAACGCACAGCTTGAGCTTTTAATTACTTTAACAGGAAGTTTAAACCTTTTGTAAACTCAGGTACAGAGAGGGTAGGAGGGCTGACTGCCCCCCAATGCCCACAAGGACAACAAATACCACGCGCCCTCCATAGTGCCCTCACAGACTTCACTTAATAAATATTTATGAATCCATTATGAACGAGAAACTGTTTCTTCCAACTCCACAACCTGCCTACATACAATCAGAAATATGGATTTCAGAGATCCAGTGACAGTTTTCAGTATCCATGAGTACATCATAATTAGTAACTGATGAATAGCTAATTTGGCTACATTCAAATTAATTTGCTCGAGCAGCCCACAGAATCCATCTAGTGTCTTTTCAGAACCCCAGGTAAGGGACATTCTTTTTAGGAAATAGGAATACGAGAGTGAGTATGAGTGCATCTGCTTATAAATGGGGAAATAATTTTAACTCTGAATATGAAGGTCCACCTCTCAGTGGCAAAGGCGTTTGCTGAATCGAGACTCGCCATTGCATAAATAAAGCAGAACATAAGAAGATGATGAAAATTCTGAGTGAAAAGTTACTGGAAATGACAAATCAACGTGTGATTTAACAGTCCTTCTGGAATTTTACCGAGCTTCGTTGGCAGCTACACATACATTTCACACCACGTTTGTTCTCCCTGTCACTATTTTTGACTTTACCTCTGAGACCAGCTTTAATTAAAACCCCATCCATTAGCACCACACGTACTCAAGCTTGGCACGGTGCAGTGGCACAGAGTGTGTGGGGGCGGCAGCAGCAGCAGCACATGCATGTCAGCTGGTTTTGCTGCTGTGGAGAAAGCTCTGAAAGTGTGACAGGTGGGAGCTCCACCACAAACCCTGTGTGGGTTTACCTCCTCCTGGCCTACCAGCAAAATACCAAGTCAACCATTTGCATAAAAAATAGCAGGGGTTCAAAAAGGGGTTACATTTTAGGAGTTTACATTGGCCCACAGACGTAAAAATAGACAGACAGCTTTTAGTACAGTTCAGATCATTTTGTTAGTGTTTTTACACCTTTAAAGAGCTGGTATTACTGCTGCTAGACTCACTTTTAGAAATAGTGTATTTTGAACCTTTACAGACATTAGTAATTATTTGAACAGCTGCATCATAACAACAATGAAAAAAGCGAAAGGGGTCGGAAAGCTTCCTGAAAGCCCTGTATGTGGATGTAGTTTTTTCAGATTTAAAAATGTCAGTTGTGCAGGACAAGAAAATACACAGTACATAACTGTGTTTGTTGAGTTCATCAGGTAGTTGGCGTTTGAATCATATGAACAGGAAGTGACCAGGGATGGGCTTATCCTCGCATTTCCAGTTTCACACCTGACCATTACAGAGAGCATTGATGCACCAGTAGAAAATGTCTCACTCAGAACAATTGTTGGTTAAACATTTGTTTCACAAGCAAATGCATCTATAAGAATATTTTGTATTAGTATCATGTAAAAATGATATTGAGCGCATTTCCACATAATTATACCGTCCTAAAGAACAAACGTAGTTCTCCTACCGTACTTTGACACTAAGTGTCGTCCAGTGGCAGCGAGTCCTAAAGTTAACCGACCGCTCAGAACACCCATTCTAAGTGAGATGGAGACTAAAGGACCGAGTGAAGAAAGCTCAACCTAATGCAAATATGTGGGGATGGAGTTTAGAGCCAGTTGGCTCTCACCTAGAACCGCTGGGATTCTGGGGAAAACCTGAGTCAGTGTAACACCAAATGTTAATGAAGTGACAAAATCTGATCAGTGTGTTGCTGGAAATGTGAACAATCGTTTAACAGAAACATAAAATCTAGGAAAATGAAGACAATTCTCAGTGTGAAACTTCTCTTTCATTCTTCTCTCGCTCTGTGAATCTGAGTCACCAGAGACAGGACCTCTTCATATTAGGATAAATAATTACTTACAAAAAGTGAAATAATTATTCTAAAGGCACAAAAAATACACTATTATACTTTAAAGCTACATTCTGTAGATCAAGACTAATGGCTTTTGGCTTGATCTTGAGACATGGGGGAACATTAGCGACACCTGGAAAAATCACGCAGCATATTCCTTCCTATTGTTTGATATATACAGAATTAAAATAAAAAGGAACACACCTCTTTGATTCTTTGTTTGAGCTGCTGGTGCTGTGGATCCTCAGCGTGTGCACGGCTCTGCGATGACCAGAAATATGGAATAAGCAAACAGCAGTCAACGTCGACAAAGCTTGTACATAAAACGTCCTCATCTGGAAAGTAAAACGGTGCTTCCTTCTGGCCAAGCTTACTTTGGCCAAACGCAGCAGTCGTTCTCTCTCCTCTTCGTCTTTCTTCTTCTTCCTCAAACTCTCCACTTCCTCCAGGAAGCGAAGCTGGGAGCGTGCATCACTCACCTTGGCGTGCCAAAGGTCTTCCTGTGACCACACAAACACAGAAGTTAGCAAAGTTTAAGGGTCGTCTTTTTATGGCACCCCATCCATAAAACCTTTGTGTTCTCAGCACGGGATGGAAGATTATTGGAATGCATTGGATAATTCCGTAAAACAATAAAAAGATCATCAGACTGACAGAATCCCTCTAATCCTGTCTATTCTCAAGTTCCATAACACTGTTTTCGGTGTATTAACACTTGCTCATTGATGAACATTTGATCCACCTTTGACTTTTCCAAATTAGGTACTAGGTGTAACATTTCCCTCAGTTTTGCTGCATTTGGACAGACTATCTCTATGGTCACGCGGTGAAATTTTTACTATAGCCATGTGTTGTCTGTCATGGATGGATTCTGATTTATCAACCACCAGTGTTTTACTGACCATTCTAAAATATTAAAACTATCCCTCTGCCTCCCATTCCCTGTCTTGAATTTGGTCTCTTTACTGTTTTTTATGCAGCAAAAGTAACACTTCATATGTATGTCAGTGTGAACCCTGAGCTCAGCATGATCTTGCTGCAGGTGATCCAAAAGATTTTGTTTAATAGCTGAATTCTACTACAGACAGATAATCTGCATAGCTACAAGTGAACAACTCCCGGCATAAAATGTTCATTGCTCAAAGTGCAGGCAAACCAACATCCTGCTGCCCGATGACACGGAGAGGGGGCTACACTTTACTGTACATTAGTTCAGGGTGCGATAGTGTCTGAAGATTGACACATTCAAGACTCTGATATGATAAGGAGGCAGACTTCTGTTCAAGTGTGATGTTTAATGACAGTCATGAAAGCAGCATCAGTGAAGAAAGTATCAATACTGCTGAAAATGTCTCCTTCGTCTCCTTGTGTGATGTTCTGCTGTAATCAGGAGGAGACCCCTGAGCCTTCTTCGAGGTTGTGTAGGAAGAAAGAAATTAGGAGGATAAAGTTGATGCTGGAACAATCTTAGTGATAGCTTGGCCAGCTCAATCACCAGATATGGGAGAAGCTGGACACTGCCCAACCAAACAGACCAGTGAGAAGTGCTGCAGAAGGCCTGGGCAGAAACCACACCTGGATATGTGGAAATCAGCCTGGCAAGATGTTTCATTACTGGTGCTTCACCTTTGTTAGTACCTGCTCTTTGTTTTTACATTAGAAAGATCTAAATAAATGGACATTATGAACTTCTATTGACATACTGAGAGCCAGACGTGTGACGGGTCTGGCAAAGCATTCAGGACGTTCTGCACTGCCAGCGGAATGGCTCAGGAGCAGACTGCTGTACCTTGAGTCCTGCCTTGCGGTGTTCCGCCATCAACGTGAGCTTCTCCAGCAATCCACGCAGATACTCCTGAGTAGCATGAGAAACCAGAGGCACCACCTCTGGACCGACATCGGTTACTCCCAGTGGCTGTCCTACCACAGGGGACACAAGAGGCAAACACAAAAATGCATGATCTTGAATGTGGCTTTTAAAGTCAAGTTAAAAAGCTGATGAAAACCATAAATTTAAAGAAAACTATGGAAAAAAAACATTAAACAAGCATTTCCTTTCTAAAACATTTTATAAATACTAATTATTCAAACGAATTGTTACTCTGTGTAGTATCAGGGTCCCATTTATGAGCTGATTGTTTTAATGATTATCAGTCGTCAGATTCCAAAGTAGAAGGTCATCATTTTAGAAAAGTGTGTGAGAGACAGAACTGTTACAGACTGCCTTTTTTCAATCTTCCTCTAGTGAAAGACCACGTATTTAAAGATATAAGAAGGTCTTTGCTGTATTATAATAAAACACAGAAGCTTGACTCTAAAAGTGTAAATACGGAGTGGACCTTCAGCAGCAGTATGGCACCTAAACAAGCTAAGGGCCAGAAGCCAGAGGTTTAGCAAATCAATAGTTATAGAGTAAAAGATCTCCTAGTACCATATCATCCTACTAGATCACTTCGGTCCCAAAATGCAGGCCTACTGATGGTTCCCAGAATTTCCAAAAATAGAATGGGAGGCAGAGCCTTTAGCTATCAAGCTCCTCTCCTGTGGAATCAGCTCCCAGTCCAGATTCGGGAAGCAGACACCCTCTCTACTTTTAAGACTAGGCTCAAAACCTTCCTCTTTGATAAAGCTTATAGTTGGTTATAGTCATGCTGCTATAGGCTTAGACTGCTGGGGGACTCTGCACTGAGCCACTTCCTCTTCTCTTCATTCTCTCCTCTCACCCCACATCTATAATGTCACCCCTGTATGACATTAACTCTGTGTCTTCTTTGTCCCGTAGTCGTCTTTCTCCCTCTCTGTCCCCCCCTCTCTCTCCCTGTCTTCAGGTGTCCCCGGATTTGGCGCTGTGTGTCCTCCAGTGTGCAGCTACTGGTCCTATTAACCTGCCCAATGTTTTGTTGTTGCTTTTGTTGCTCTGTTCTTTTCTCTCTCCGCTTTGCACTAAATGTCTGTATAGTCTTGACTTTATTATGTAAAGTGCCTTGAGATGACTTTATTTATATAGTGCCAATTTACAACAAAGTTGAATTGAATTGAATTATAGTGATTTATAGGTTTAGCAAATCAACACTTATAGTGAATAAGCAGGAAGTAGGAGGTAAGCTCACAACCTTACTTGTCTAATGAGACAGCTCTACTCACACCCTGTCTTGAGGTTAAAGGAGCAGTTGCCAACAGAAGTTTACATACGATTTACAGCAAATTGCAAAGACCTGCTTCATTAGAGCTTGGAACTTCAGACATTTCAAAACTGAGCAACACTGAATTCTAAACATTCAGCTTGTTAAAAATTTAAAAGTCTGAGTGTGTGTTTTGGACCATGCATGTATACATTTGATCCTTTGTTGGTGTCAGGAACCCTGACACTCGAATACATTTTGGGGCTTTGTTTATTTTAGGGTTATGTTACAGTCATTCAGTCACAGCCAAAAATATTTCTTGCCATGACATTAATGTCCATGTACGTAAACTTCACACTGAACTGAGAACCACTGCAACCGTAAGTATGACATCATGCATACCTACACCATGGATCATTCCCCACTGTTTTGCAGGGGGGTGAGTTACAGCCCCACCTGTCCTCCATTGAAACGGTAATAAATAGGCCAAGTTTGAACTTTTCACATTTATTAAACTTTATCAAGTTTTAAATCAACAAGGTTAAATAATACCAAGTTCAAAACAGAGAAAATAACACTTAGCTTTACTTTGTCACTTTGCAATCATTTGCAAAAAAAAGAGCAAATGCTTCTGGCAATTTAAGAACAAGAACGAGTAGACAACATGTAATTCGTGGGATCACTGAGGTGGTTCCAGAAACACTGGTTTCAAAAACGTCACTCACAACGTCAATTCGCAAAGACATCAGTGTTTCCGCGATCAAGGCGCGTGCCCCACATCTCGAACTTTTGGGTGAATGCAGTAAGGTGATGCTTGTCTCTGAAATTGTTCTTTACTGAACTTGCTTGCAGCCTCCTAAAAGATGTTATTTTATGATCTGAGCTTGAAAACTCATGACAAAACTTTGCCTCGACAGAGCCACCTTGACTCACACAGCTCAATGATCGGCTCCCTCAGTCGTGCCTTGATTGGCTGTGTTTTAATGAAAATGACCTCGCTCACAATCTTTGTCCAAACCTTGTTTAATTCGGGGCCGAGCTGCCTCGGCACAGGGTGTTTTTGTGCGCTGCGCATGCGGTGCAACCCTCTCGTGCCTGCAGCCCATTACTTTTCCCAGCCATGGTGCGTGCGCCATCGCAGAAAAAGCCAACGGAGTTTCCCCATTTCAGCTTGTGTTCTGTGAGGTACCTGTCAAGAATCTTGAAGAGATCAACAGCTGTGGCTCTGGTTTGGACATACTTGCAAAACAGCAAATCCCCACTGAGTGACTCGGAATTTTAAAAAGCAGACATATGAAATCCGCAAACAGTCACTACTGCTGTCAGTCGCCTTGTCCACTTGTAATGCAAAATGTGTTTGACTCTATCAGTCCTTCAAGATCACGTATACGTCTTGCACCAGTGTCATTGGACGGGGGGTAGCTTTAAATTCCGCGGCAGTTGCCTCACCCAACAAAATTGACGCCATGTCTACAGCAGGAAGAATGAGCTGCTCAGCGATGGTGTAAGGAGTGTTTCGCACTGAGAAATCCTGTATGATGCTGTTCACGGCATTTTGCAAGTGGTCTCTGTCCACTGGCTTATTGACCTGACTGGGGTGTGCTGTGTCAAAGTGTCTTCTTAATTTGTTGGGTCTCATGCTGTCTGCTGCCAGCAGTTTGACACACAAAACAGACACGGGTCTCTGCTCTGCCCCAACCATCACCCTGGCTTTTTGGTTGATTAGGGCTACCTTCCGTTTCATGTTTGTCTGCTAGTGCCGAATTTTGTGGTCGATGTCACAAATTTATTCATTGATGTTGTTGCTCGCTACGTATGCTTCTACCTTTCTGTGTGAAAATGTGTTTATATTGTCAGGCTGCAATTAACATGCCGACAATAAATCGTGACTTTCGCATTGGTCCCTAACGTGTATTCCTTGAATTTACCACTTTGTTTCATTTTGAGTGTATAATCATAGCATTAATGAAGATGGACATGCCCCGACCTGTCATGTCTTTATTCCCCACACTTTGAGAACCACTGTCCAAGACAAAAGACCATCTCTTAGGTAACAAGTATGTACAATTAACTATATACACCGTAAAATATAAGGTATATGGTCAGTTGTGACAATAGTATGAAAGAGAAATCACCAAAACAATGTCATTTTTGAGCCTAGCTGCTCTGCCTGTGTACCTGTATGAAGGATTCGGCCGAGCACTGTGTTAGTTGAGAGGAAGGGCTGGTCTTGACATGACTGCACCACCGTACCAACCATGGTGGTCAAAATCCGTGCGTTCTCCTCTCTCAGGTTGACTCCAGCCATGGAGGCTACATCATTAATGTCATCATCTTCTCTAGAAACAAACACACACACACACACACACACACACACACACACACACATACACACATTACTTGTACTCTGTGTACGTGTGTCAGGTTTGATGATGTGATACTGAGAGTCAGTCCATATTTGAGCACTCGCACTTGAGGTTAAAAAAATAAATATATATGTTACTTGTAAGATCCTGAATTGTGCTTGAATGCAAATTTGGTTGAGCAAGGGGGATCCTGAGTGAACGTCTGCTTCACTGATAACGCCCCTATGAAAAGAAAAGTTTTAAGTTTTATTAACAGTACTGTTTGATTTAGGAAAATGTGTATCTAAGAAGTGAGCTTAGCGTGGCGTCTGTACATTTAAGTTCATCTTGCTTAGTTCTCAAATTATAAGATTTCCACATAAATTAGGGCGGGTTGTTGGGTGAACGTAAAGTATAGTATAGTAAAAATACTTTATTAGAATAAGTTAAAAAACAGTTCTCATTTTTCAAATTATTCAACTGAGAATCATGTTGGAATGGAATCAATTAAAAAGACAATGGTTACACCAACAACTGAGGTTTGGCGCCCACGTTCCACAAGTGTTACCTGTAAAGATCTTTCCTGACTGAACCACTCGTAGCTGGGGAGTGGTTCCGCTGCTCTTGGAAATGCAATTTCTGGACTGGGCTAATGCTGTCAACCCACGCCTCAGAGTTCCTCCTTGCGCTTGCTGAACAACCTACATTTTAATGGTAGTCATTAAGATTCATATTTTACGATGAATCTAATAGGGATAGAAGTACTGGTGTTCACTATTCTCTGTTCAGTGGTCCGTTGGACCAACTAAGCTACAAGGTTAGCAGATGTGTAGGTAATAGCAGTTTTCATAGTGTAGTTTCAATGTTCTCTGTGTCTGAGTTGGTGGACGGCTCAGGTTTCTGTCTTTACATGTGTTCTTTTTGTTTCTTACATGTTTGTGTTGGTTCAAATTTAAAAAGCTCAAATCAGTAAACAGTTGAAAAAGTCTTTACCTGTTGGCTAGTCTGCAGGCTTGGAACTGTCTCAGTCCTAGACTGGTTCGAAGTAGAAGATGCAGTATTGGAGTTATGCGTGGATGCTGAAGCCTGCTGAATAAATACCTGGGGGTCTGTAGTAAGGCGACGCATTGTAGGAAGACTTTTCTGGTATCAAACAGCGTAAAAAGAGCAAAATTATCAGCCAAATAAATTTTATTGTGTTTCAGACATTTCAAGACCTTCCAGGACCTGCAAATAAGTGGAGTGGAGATGGCAATGAGGAGTAAGATATCTGCTTACCTTGAGGAAAGGCACCAAGCATGGCTGTGGAGTAGACTTTAGCTCCTGATAGAGCTGTTCTGTAAACTCTTCTGCTTCTAGCTTCCCTTCCTGAAGGTTACAACAGGACACATGAATCAGAAATTGATAGTGAACATATTTTTTATTTAAATTTATTTTCAAGAAAAGATCCTCATTAAAACCCTCAAGTTTAAATGAAACATACCAGCAAACTCTTGACAAGTCCTCTGACATTGTTAGCCATATTGGCAGATCTGGAGTCACTGGAGGCCAGTTTGATCAGAGTCACCAGGAAGTTCTTGCACTTTTTCACGCTTTCCATGGTCTCCTGTTTATGGGGGAAAGAAATTTAACATTTTATGTATATATGCAGCTGGATGGCTTAATGCTACCTGTCTAGGGAACTATTGGAATGCTCCTACACAGGTAACCCCAATGAGCGGGGTTACACGCAGAGGATGTGGGATCTATGGATACGTCAAAACCCAACATCTAGACTGACAATGAAACAACTAGTAGCACAGGGTTCTAATATCCCCAAGAAACACCTGATATCACAACTACAGATTGACGAGGTACAACACAAATGCTACGGCAAGGGGGAGCCAGGACAACAGGTCAGCGGGGAGACTGAGAATGTACACTAAGCAAAAGGAACGAGGCCGAGGGTTAGTGAGCGTCAGAGCCACTATCCAGGAAAAAACAACTTAGATCCACGAATACATCAGGAAGATGGCCCCAAGTGATGACTTGCTTAGTGAATACCTCAGGCAGCAGAAACCAGAGGAACATGGGGAGGAAGAGCAGGAACCCTCATGGAAGGACAAACCCCTGCACGGTATGTATCACCGGCATATAGAAGAAGTGACTGACTTCGAAAAATCCTACCAGTGGCTGGACAAAGCTGGACTGAAAGACAGCATGGAGATACTAATGTTAGCAGCACAGGAGCAGGCTCTGAGTATACGATCAAGAGGCTGGGGTCTACCAGACCAGGCAGGACCCCAGGTGCTGATTATGCAAAGATGCCCCTGAGACAAACCAGGACTTAACAGCAGGGTGCAAGATGCTAGCCGGCAGGGCATAGATGCAACGCCATACCCAAGTGGCAGGAACAGTGTACAGGAACATCCGTGCCAAGTACGGGCTGGAAGTCCCAAAGTCAATGTGGGACACACCTACAAAGGTGTTTGAGAATGGCAGAGCTAAGATCCTGTGGGATTTCGAGGTACAGACTGACAAAATGGTAATGACCAACCAACCCAACATAGTAGTTGTGGACAAACGGGAGAACAAGGCTGTAGTGGTAGATGTGGCAACATCAGGAAGAAGGAACATGAGAAGCCTGAGAAATACCAAGAAGAGTTAGAAAGGATGTGGAAGGTGAAGGAACAAGTGGTACCTGTGGTGACAGGAACACTGTGGCTCCAGCAGAATCCAGATACATCATCTTAGATCTCTGTCCAGGAAAGTGCAGTTCTAGGAACAGCTAAGATACTGAGCAGGACCCTCAAGCTCCCAGGCCTCTGGTAGAGGATCCGAGATTGAAGGAGGGAACAAGAGACCCAAAAAGGAAGGGGCGAGTGAATTTTTTTTCTTAACCTATATATATATATATATATATATATATATATATATATATATATATATATATATATATATATATATATATATATATATATATATATATATATGTATATATATATATATATATATACATATACATATATATATACACTCATGCAGTACTTGTTTCTAATTGATGCATGTTAATGCAGCAACTATCAGAATGTTCTTAACGTTGAGTCATAGCACCTGGATTTCCTTATTGTTAGTTCATATTTAAAATAAGCTATCGATGGCGTTTCACACATGAAATACATCACTGGTATGAGTGTTTTCTTGGCACATCAAGTATGAATATGTACAAGATTTATGACATGTGTGCAAAAAGGTATGAGCCAAGTCAAGGAGATTAATGGTGAATTAGCTCCCAGCTGTAGCAGGAGATTGGCTTTCCTCAGATGACACTGCTCCATAAATAGAGCAAAGATGGTGGTCTTGAAAGTTGGAATATTTTCACCACAGATAAAAAGAGATTTACTGAGAGCTTACATTGTCAACCATTCTTATGAGCAATATCACAGTAATGCCTCAAAATGAATTTCTGTAAATTTGGTACAGGAAGATAAACCCTTTAAGTTTGGGGGGTAAAAAGTGAAGGTCACATTAACCTCAGGTGAACGTGCTATTTCTGAATGCTTTGAGGGAGTCCCTTTACATTTGCAGCAAACGTCACCTTCAATGCAAGGATACAATGCAAGGATATACTAAACCCATGAACACGATTTAAAAAAAACACAACAACAGAGTCTTATGGCACTTAGTTGTGACTAAACTCAGAGCACAAGTAAAATTAGCAGTGGTGCAGAGTTACCCAGAGCCACAGCACTCAAACTCGCTGCTGCTGTAGCGAACAACACACCAGCAGCGAAGTACAGCTACTGTGTGTTTCTTTATTTCCAAGAGTTGGCCCAAATGCATTGTAGCAGTTTGAGGTGTGTGTGTGTTAGTGTGTGTGTCGCCTCCACCTCTTAACAGTGATACTGTGAAATGAGAAGGTTCTTTCTCTAACATATTGATTGTAGACTTTGACACTACTCACATGCCTTGGTGTCAATTCATGAGATTCTAAACTTGAGATGTTGTAACGTGTATGTGCCTTTATTCTTTAAATAAGGAGAAGAATCTTGTTCCTTTGCTGGGAAATTGTGCAGACCATAGCTTGTATCTGGATAAGTGTAGTTCAATACTAGCAGGAATAACTTATCAAGAAAAAAGACACCCAGTACAGACAACGCCTTGAGGTAATTTCTTCAATTTGAAGTGTCCAAAATGGACTCAAAAATAAACTCTTCGGCTTTTGTTGGTCAAACTGGTGAAATTATGTCTGTCCAACGTTTTCTTTTGAATGTGACCTAGAAAGGTCTTGAAGAAACGTGCCACAAATGTTCACTTGGGCTCAACTATAAACTAAATAAAATTTGGGGGGTTAAAGGTAAAAGGTCGAGATCACTGCGACTTCACTAATAAACATTTCTGAAATATATCGAACAGAGATGAGCTCCAAAATTTGAACTATGTCACCTACAGCTCAGAATCCAACTGTCAGCTTCTTTTTTCATACTGGAGGTTTTGCTATCTTGTTTTTGTGTTTTCTCAAAAAGATTAAATTCACAATCTAATTTTCTTCTTTATATTCCATCTTTGTAGTTTGTTGGTTAATAAACTTAAAAAAGAAGGACAATTAATTTGACCTGATGCTGCTCTAGTGATGAAACCACTAGAGTTAAAAAGTGAATGGTAAATGAACAGTGGTGGTTTGACAGTCGCCTTATATTGTCCAGATTCTGACATTTAGAGCCAGGCCTGACTGACACTCACCTGACTGAATGTGGGTTGTAGCTCCTTTTTGGATTCTGTGGTGGTTGTCTGAATCCCAGGCTGACTACCTTGTTGTGATACAGCACTCACGGCCTGAAGTACAGCTGGTTTCGGTGTTACACCAATCACCTGCAAAACATTACATCAAGAGTTGGTCTGGCAACTCTTCAGCAAAAGTTATCCTGAAGAATAAGGACATTTTATGACAGATGAGGTAGCTTTACAGCAACTGTTGGTCATGATCAACAGTTCAGTGTAAAACTGCTTTTTACCTTGACCACAGCTGTCTTCTGGACCGGTCCTGGCTGGAAACTGGAAGGAGCTGTCATCCTGATCACGGTCATCTTCTCATTGGTTTTATTTCCAGCTTCTGCAGATATCTGACTTCCACACGAGACCACTAGATAAGACCTCTGAAGTACCACAACAGCATCACTACATCCATTCACTTTAGAATTCAGAAGACAATGAAAGCAGCAGATGCGCACGCACCGGTGGGGCCAGAATTCTGGGGGTGTGGCTACTGACAACCCTTGGTCCCTGCTGGGCCTGAGCCAAAGCCTGGTGGGATACGAGCATCAGCTGACCACTGTCACTGCGGATCAACATCATACCTGCAACAATTACAGTGCAACTGATCATTGTTCCGGAAAGGAAAAGTACACTCTGGATCACTCACTGCATGTACACGGCTCAGCCACAAAAACACTAACCCCCAAAGTCTAAATGCAGAGTCAGCTGAAGAGAAACAGCTTACATCAATCTTTCTTTATTGTAAAAATTGTGTAAACATACAAACCCATTTTCTGATTACTTGGGACTAGAAACAATAAACTGCTTGTTTAACTGTGTTACAGGAAACACTATAAATGTGTGATTATAATAACTAACAAACTATAAATTTGGTCAATGAAAACACTGAATGTCTTTCGTTTGGACTTTTGTCAGATAAGTTAACAGCTTCCCATTCAGAGATTTTGTTGCATTTTAGAAAAAGTCAAATTCTGTCTGGAAATGATGTTTATAAGTAAGATGAGTAGTCTGCAGCGTACCTGGTGGGATCTGGATATTGGCTGGAAGCTGTGGTGAGGTGGCATTTGGAAGTCGAGGGGCCACAGTGACAGGCAGTGGAGCTGCTGTCCGGGGGACAGTTATCACCACTGTCCTTCCTTGGGCTGGGCGCTGGTTTATGGACGCTATCTGGCTCAGAGATGGTTTTGCTACCTGTGCTGGGCCATTACCCACACCTGCTGGCGTGGCCACCTTTGCAATCACCATGATAGGAGAGGAAGTCTGAGGGCCTGGAGCGGTGGCTGTAGTGGAAATAGGGTGGTGGCCCTGGCCAACTGACACAAACTTGGGTGGGGCAGGGATGGAGTCACTTTTTGAACCAGCTGTGACAATAGGTGGTGGCTGCACGGCAGTGATGGGTCCACAGTTAGCCTGGATTTTTAATATTCTGACTTGAACAGAGGAGTCTCCATCCCCTGCTGCTCCGCCGGACTCCACCTTTTGGCTTTCAATCAGCACCTTATTTGTGGCCATAGTTATTGCTGAATGGAAGAATAACGTAATTTGATGAAGAAAATATGACAGCTCATTTTTTGCCATAACTCCTAGTTCTAACCAAATCCCAGTGCAAAAACAACAGTATATAAAATTAACATTTCAGGATCTTTCAAGCTGGTCTTAATAAAAACGTGTGTGCTATGCAGGAATATGGAAAAAAGTCTTGTTCATTAAAACTTTTCCTACTTTCCAGTGTCCACCAATGTTTCCACCTGAAACATCACTATACTGAAGGAAGAAACGGCTGCGTGATGCAGCGTTTAATCCATGCAAGAAAAAACGCTTCAAAGATTACCTGAGACTCAAGTGCAATTGCACCAGTTCACAAACTTTATCAATTTAGAGTTACAGTGAAGTTACAGCATTTCAAGGCAAAAGTTTAAATACAATCGTGCCTTGGTTCCCTGAAATTCAGATTACCAAACACCTACTAGTTTTGATTTGGTTTTCTATTCACTCTGTAACTGGTTCATGCATTTGTTACTTCTAGATTGGACTACTGTAATTCTTTCAGGCTGCCCCAGTAACTCTCTAAAAATCCTTCATTTAATCCAAAATGCTGCAGCAAGATTACTGACCGGGATTGGTAAGAGAGATCATATTTCACCTTCATTAGCTTCTCTCCATTGGCTTCCCATTAAATGTAGAATAAAATTTGAAAGCCTTCTTCTTGCCTATAAAGCTCCATCCTACTTCAAAGATCTCATAATACCAGATCATCCTAATAGACCACTTGGGTCTCAGAATGCAGGCCTACTTGTGCTTCCCAGAATGGGAGGCAGAGCCTTTAGCTATCAAGCTCCTCTCCTGTGGAAACAGCTCCCAGTCCAGATTCGGGAAGCAGACACCCTCTGTACTTTTAAGACGAGGTTCAAAACCTTATAGTTAGTTCTAGTCCTGCTGCTATAGGCTTAGACTGCTGGGGGACCAACTCCTGATGGACTGAGACACTTTCCTCCTCTCACCCCACATCTATAATGTCACCCTGTATGACATTAACTCTGTGTTTTCTTTGCCCCGTAGTCGTCTGTCTCCCTCTCTGTCCCCCTCTCTCTGTCCCTGTCTACAGGTGTCCCCGGATTTGGCGCTGTGTGTCCTACAGTGCGCAGCTACTGGTCCTGCTAACCTGCTCAATGTTTTGTTGTTGCTTTTGTTGCTCTGTTCTTTTCTCTCTCCACTTTCCACTCAGCCCAACCGGTCAAGGCAGATGGCCGTCCACCCTGAGCCTGGTTCTGCTGGAGGTTTCTTCCGTTAAAGGGAGTTTTTCTTCTCCACTGTTGCCTGTAGCTGCTCAAGGGGTTTCGTTGGCTTTTCTCTAAATTAATTTAATCTGTAAACTGCCTTGAGATGAGGACGTTGTAAAGTAGCGTTACATAAATAAAAATGAACTGAACTAAAGCTGGTCGATCATATCCATCTTTCATAGTTCAGGAGAAAGTGACATTTCTGTTAAACAACAACATAAATTTTGCCACTGAAAGATTCCAGTTCGTCTTAGCAGGTGGACAGCGGGACGTTCAGGAGTCTCAGGTAACTCGTTTTAGAACTTTTCATTACCAACTGCACAAAGACCAGCTTGAGGAATCCCAAACGTTCCTTTAAACAGTAACTGAGTAATGTTCCTTCTGTCGCCTCCTAGTTAACTTTAAATGCTTCACTCCACCATTAACTGCCTCGCCCGTCGTGCTGCGTTCACACTCACCCCTAACATCACCTGGTTCCTCAATCTCCGATGTGGCGTTCCTTCCATCCGGGGGCACCGCGTTTTTCTTCCTCTCGTTCCTTCGTCCGGTGGAAACATCCAGGACCGGCCAGACTCGGCGCAGTGAAGGAACCGCGTCATAATTGACTTTCATTGTGAAGCTCTTGTGACTCAGAATCCGCCTGCGCCCCCTGCTGGAGACACGCGGCTCCCACAGGGACAGCTGGACTCCGATCCGTTTGTGGAATTAATAATCCTCTTTTTTAAAGAGCTGTCCGCAAGCAAAAGGTCATGGTTTGATTTACATTTCACTTGAAGCTGTAAAGGCTGAAGACCCTTCCGTATGTAGAGCAATCAGGACACAAATGAACTCAAAAGTCAGAATAAATCCATCAGTCATGTGGAAAATACTTTATAATGTAATACAGGTACATGTTCCATCTCTACTGCAAAGATTTATGCAGTGTCTGATGAAAAGAAAGATAACCGGTAAGGCTGGGATTTAAGTGACTAAACGCAATGACAAATGTCATTACAATAATATAATCAACATAATCAACAACAACTCATTTTAGATTAGCTAATTGTTTGTTAAAAAATATTCAATATAAATATTCTTTCAGGGATTATATGTATATACTATATATATATATATATATATAGCTTTAATTTTAACTTTTAATTACTATTACTATAATAAAAATATTCGTTTTCATTCTGCAAATGACAGAAGAGGCAGATACCAAGCAAAGGTACAGAAACAAATTTAGTGAATTGAGAGATTTTACTATTTCCATTTTTTTTCCTAAATATTGTCATTTCTATTTATTTTAACATTCAATTCAGTTTTCAGTTTCAGCAGTTACCTTGGTTTAGACATGAACGCATACCAGTGTTAAACACCCTGTAATGTGGCCAAACCCCAAACTGATGCAAAGCTTATGGAACACTATTAAACTGAACAAAGACATGGGTGACACACATTCTTTAATAGTACAACTCAGTTCCAAAGATGATTTTAAAAATGTCCATGATATGACATTTTTTTAGATAACATGAGCAAAGAAAGATCACATCATTTTCAAAAATAGCTCTAGTCCACGTTACAGTGATGAAGTCAGTTATGAGCTGATCGAGATCTTTGAGAACAAACTAAGCTGGTCAGGTCCTGCTCCTGAGCACCAACGTGTTAGTTACAGCTTTACCCTCATATTTATTTTACACAGTTAAACTGTGCAGACCCAGAATAACATGGACATGTTTAAATCGTGTATATTTAACGTTAGACGGCTCAAAGCTTTACTGACAGGCCCACAACTTGATGGAATCGCATTGTTGCATCATCCCTTTAATTCTGTCACCGTAAACACACTACAACGCAGGTTGAAAGAGCATGACGTTCTGAACAGGTGCTCAGCTCCTGTGCTTGGAGGGTTCCTCATTAACTACTCACTGGATTCAACTCTTAATCTTGATAATGTTTTCTTTACCTCTGTCCTCCTAGCAGATGTAAGACTAACTCCTCATCTTCAGCCAGAGACAGACCCGTGTCTAGAGCTGTGTGCTCCTCCTCATCCCGCTGTCTCACTTTCCTCCTCTTCCCTGCATTGAGCTCCTCCTCATTGCTGCTTTGCTTTCGTTTAGCTGACCCCGCCTGATCCTCCTCTTCCCCCTCCTCCTCCTCGTTCGAGCGTAGCTTGTCGGGGTCTGGCAGACTGCTGGGGTCAAACTCGTCCTCGCTGTTATTGGCCAGGTAGGCCACCACCTCATCCTCCTCGTCAGACTTTTGGACATGCTGCTTGCTGGCCTCCCTCCTGGCCGCCTTCGCCTTCAGCCTCTCTTCTCTGTGCTTGGCTTTGACCCTGCGCCTGTATTCCTGTTTGTCAAACTCCTCGTCCTCCCGTTTCAGCCTCTCTTTGGCCTTCTCCACGTTGATGCCTGAAACCTGCTCCTCCTCCTCCTCCTCATCATCATCTTCTGCAGTCACTGCCCGTTGAACAGGTGGCCACAGCTGCACAGACTCTCCTTTGTCATTGAAAGTGACTTTTGTGTTTACCTGGAAGTTTCTTTTGAGCACCTTTTTTGCCTCTTTGAACTTTGTCTCTTTTACTGTTTTCTTTCTAGAGCTCGTGTCGGGCTCCTCTAAGCTCTCTGTGTCCAGACTGAAGACATCCTTTTTTTTGACTGTCAGCAGGTCCAGGTCTCTTAGATCATCATCATCCTCGCTTTCATCTGCAGCCTGAAGTCGTATCCTAGACTGATCCACATTCTGTTCATCCCCACTCTCCTCATTCTCAGATGACTCTTCAGACTCTGAACTTTGACCTCCCCCCCTCCTCCATTGGACATTAAAGCTCCTCAGCTGTTCCTCTTCTTCAGACTGCTCCTCCCCTCTCTGGCCATCTACTACTGCTTTATGCGCCTGGGCTTTATTTAAAAAGCGCACCCTGGGAGCCACAGCAAGGCCCAGAGAGAGGGCGTACTCTTGAATCTGGAGTTTAAAGACATCAAACACCTCTTTATTCTTCATCAGGTAGATGGAGCGCAGGTAGGAAACAAAACACCTCTGGGCCCTCTCCTTCTGCTCCTTCTCCTGGGCCAGGAAGGCCTCCAGCTTCTGCTGCACATTCTGCAGCTTCTCTGGGTTCACCTGAAATTAATGACACAAATCACCTGACACTGACTTGCTGTACAGCAATTTGGTTGTGGTAACCTTCGAATCCCTGTGCTTCTATTATTTGTGTTGCAGATAAAGGCTCCCTGAGGAATTTATGACATTCATAAAATGATGGAACTTATGTCTTATGTCATATTAATCGCCCCAACACACAGACCCACAAACACTTGTGTGTACAGCTATACTTGTCATTGACATATTACAATCCCTAGCCCCTAACCCTGACTCTAAAACCCAGCCATGACCCTCAAAACTCCCTTTTGAGTTGTGAGGACCTGCAAAAATGTCCTCAATCTGTTAGATAATAGCATAATTTGGTCGTCACTGAGTAATACATACAGGCACACACACACAAAAAACATTTTCTACCAAATTTAAGTTATCTGCCAGTGAACTGGTAATTTTAAGAGGCGTATTTGGACAGTGATGTATTACCAAACCATCAATGAATAAATGAGGTCTCACCTGGATCTTGTTGATGGGGACCTTTTTCTCCTCCAGCTGGCTTACCATGCCTTTCTCTTCTGAGGGGAGCAGAAGTAGCAGGGCTTCTCCACCCTCCTTGTACCTGGCAGTCCTGCCCACCCTGTGGATGTAGGTGTCTGCATCTTCAGGACAGTCAAACTGCAGCACCCAGTTGACTGCGGGGAAGTCCAGGCCTCTTGCGGCTATGTCAGTGGCAAACAGCACCGCATTCTGTTTTCTAAGGAAGTCATTGTAGACCTCCACCCTCTTCATCTGTTGCTGCTTGCCATGCAAAGCCAGGATGGGTACGCCCGGTCTGAGTCGGCAGAAGGTCCGGAATAGGTACTGTACCTCCTTGCAGCACGCAAAGAAGACTATGGTCTTCTTCTTCAGGTGGCTCCTGATGAAAGAGTAGAGCATGTTGACTTTCTGGTGGAGATCACATACCAAGTAGCTCTGCTCCAGAGTGGCCGGTGTGCTGAACTTGGCCTTCTCATGCACCCAGACGTATTCTGGATCTTTGAGGCTGAGCCGAGCCAGGTCTTTGACGGACTTGGTCTGCGTGGCGGAGAACAGCAGCGTCTGCCTTGAGCTGGGAAGATTCTCTACAATTGCATTTAGTGTGTCCGCGAAGCCCATGTCCAGGATGCGGTCCGCCTCGTCCAGTACTAGCATCTGGAGGTTGGAGGCGTGGAAGGTGGCCGTCTCGTCCATGTGCTGAAGCAGCCGGCCGGGGGTGCAGATGACGATGTTGGTGCGGTGGATCCTTTCTGACTCGCTCTTCAGGTCCTTCCCGCCGATGATTAGTCCCGCGGAGAACTCGTGGTTCTTGCCCACTTTGCGAAGGACTTCGAAGGTCTGGTAGGCGAGTTCTCTTGTAGGGGATATGATGAGAGCACCGAGACCATCCATGGAGCTCCACTGTTGTCGGTAGAGACACTCCAGCACCGGTATGAGGAAGGCTAAAGTCTTCCCAGAGCCGGTCTTAGCTGCGCCGAGGACATCTTTACCCTGCAAAGCGAAGCCGATAGTCTGCCTCTGGATCTCGGTGGGTTGTCTGAACTGAGCTCCCTGGAGTCCGAGCAAGGTTTTCTTTGAGATGGGGAAGTCTGAGAACTTGACAGCCTCCTTGGAGCTAATGTCTCCATACCTGCTGATTAGCCTGTCGATGTACTCCCGTTCGACCTGCCACTCGGGCTTCTTCTTCTGCGCTCGCTTTACTTGGGCTTTCGTCTTGTTGTATTTTTTCCTCCATTTCTCAAAGTTTTTGACCGGGTCGTCGCTGGCTTCCATTTTTGCCATTTTCGACTTTTTTCCGAATGAGTTTGAGCCTTTTTTGTCCATAATTTAAGAAACATACAGCAAAAACAAAACGATCACGTAAAAGCCCTTTGGCGAACAGCGTGGAGAAGGCAGCTTGTCGTCGCATTCAGCGTGACGTAATCACCACGCGACACTGATCTCAGTTAGGAGCAGGGCTGTTTTCGCCCTGATCATGTTCTGTCAGGCATTATTGTATTTAATCACAACATTGCCCAAACTGAGCAGCATTCACCTTACGATAAGCTGTATACTTCTTAAATGCAATTGTTATTCAATTTCATATTTTAACATATTCTGGGGAATAAAACCAGCAGTGTTTTTTTTCTTTTCTGAGCCTTGCAGTTTTAATTGTTTCATTGGTATTCCTATTTGTTATATAGGCAGTGTTAGTGTTTGTCTTTTCTAAAAGGGAAGCAGCTACAATTAAGTGTTATGTCGAGTCTTGCCTGCCTGCCTGCCGGGATCTGTACTGCAAAGACCCGGAACAACCCTCCTTCCGTAATGATGATTTCTAAAGCGAATGCATTCCCTAAACGAATCAACTTTGCTCATTATAAAGTGTATGAAAATGTATTTAGAGATCTTAGAAAAAAGTCACATCGTGTCTATTTCTCAGCATATTAATTTGTTAACACGCATCCTCATGGTAGATACGTGTTAAATATAAGAAATACACTCTTAGTTACATGGACAAAACTAGGAACTATTGACCTAATTCAGTCCCTAAGTCTCAGGAGAGACACTGTGATCTAGTTTTTCAAGAGAGTAGATTTTGCAGAGATGCCGAGATTTGCATCTTGTATTATTTTGGGCAGGACTGTTACACCCTGTATTTAACGTTTATCGTTAAAACATTACCTCGCAATATTTCTCGCGTGGTGGACGCAGATCTCGGCATAACACCTGCTCACGTGCTTCTTTAAAAAAAAAAAAAACAACGGTCACAGAAGTTTGCAGCATTTAATTTCAAAATAAAAGCTAATCATTGTTTTTATTTATATGTAACGGTGTAATTGCTAAATTCAAGAAAATGATAGACACCTAATATAAGGACAAAAACATGGAAATTCAGCTTTTAACGTGTTGGGCTAATATTTCGACGAGCACTTTTGTAAGTTTGTGTTACATGTTTTATATTTTAAGGGCGGGACCGGAAGCTGTATATACTGCCCGAGCGGAGTGGTCCACTAACAGCAGATCAACAGACAGGGCAGATGATAAACAAGAACCAGGAGAGATATTCTTCCATAACCCGCAGTGAATCATCGTCAGCGGAGGCTCGATAACGTCCCCGGAGCCTTAATGCCAGACCAGGCATGGCAGAGAGACCGGACACTGAGGTAAGGCCACCTCCGTGAGAGGTACAGAGCCCAGACTACACTGTGCTGTGTACTGCAAAAGTCCAGACTCCTCAAAGTGCTGAGAAAAGTGAGCTGGGAGCAGATGACGTCCCTAAAACCGAGCCGGCAGAAAGTTCTGTTAGCTGGAGGTTAGCACAGCAGCTAGCTGCCCAGCTACAAGTGAAGCCAAACCCCGGCTGGCGTCCGGCTAGCGTTAGCATTAGGTCAAAGTTTGAAAATGTTTCTCCGTCCACACTGAGATCGACAGTCAGCCACTTACCACCGGCGTTAGAGGACCTGCAGGAAGTAAAATGATGTCATGGTAACGTTATGTTTTTTAAAAGTAAACCTATATTTCCGTTATCAATCGTGGTTGGCATTTCACAAATTGTCTATTAATCGCACCCTTAAAATATATTGCCGGAATACGATGTTAGCTCGACGTGGTAAACTCGGTGGGAGTCGTTGTAAACCAAATTGAACATGTACATTTCTTGGTGTATTTTTGTATATGTAAAGTATTTTGCACAGGTTTACCTGGACGCCTGGCGATCCTTTCTCCGTGGCAGCTGCTGCATGAACGTGACGGGGTCACGCACTCGGGGGTTTGACAGATGTTCACCTCACTGACGTCATGTTCTCTGTCTCCAGGTGGAGGATGCTGACCAGATCTACCTGCTGATGAAGGAGGACTATCGCATTTCTCGGAATGTGCGCCTTGCGTGGTTCCTGGGCAAACTTAACCAAGTCATCTGCCCAGCCTCAAAGCCCAAACTGGTTAGTCAGTCTTACCTAGTCGTCTCTTGTCGAGTCCGTGTGGTGGGTCAGAAACACAGAGACTGAAAAGTGGTGGACTGCCACATGTTTAACGTAGCATCCACAAATTCTAACTGGCTGTTGCTGCGTTTACATCGGCGCATATTTGAACAAGGCTGTGTGCACTATTGGCCTAAGGAATACTGTCCAGTATGATGTCATAAACGTTACATATCCTTACTTTGAAGCAGCAGAAAACTGTAGAACAAAGAATTGTTTTTTTTATAAGCATAATATTGTATGCACGCTCATCCAGTAGAAATTACTTTCATCATCCAAACTAACAAAAAATCTAGTCACCA
The DNA here is from genome assembly GCA_033026295.1 of Channa striata. Taxonomy (NCBI): domain Eukaryota; kingdom Metazoa; phylum Chordata; class Actinopteri; order Anabantiformes; family Channidae; genus Channa; species Channa striata. The sequence goes on along the minus strand of CM065189.1, from coordinate 16,261,544 downwards.
TGGTTGCAAGCCAGTAACTTCTGTGCCGGTCCCAAGCCTGGATAAATAGAGAGGGTTGCGTCAGGAAGGGCATCCGGTGTAAAATTTGCCAAGTACAACCATGCGAGTCATCTATACCAATTTCAAACCGGATCGGTCGAGGCCCGGGTTAACAACGACCGCCACCGGTGCTGTTAACCTACAGGGTGCCGGTGGAAATTGGACTACTGTTGGACGAAGTAGGAGAGGAGGCAGAAGGGTTCGTGGACAGAGAGAGAAGAGGAAAGTCAGGAGCTTAGATCTGAGAGTAGGGACTCTTAACATTGGAACAATGAAAGGGAAAGGTAGAGAGCTGGCAGACATGATGGAGAGAAGAAAGGTAGATGTACTGTGTGCAGGAGACGAGGTGGAAGGGTAGCAAACCACGCAGTATTGGGGGTGGATACAAAATGTTCTACCATGGTGTGGATAGGAAGAGAAACGGGGTAGGAGTGATCCTGAAGAGGGAGTTTGTGAACAATGTTCTAGAGGTGAAAAGAGTCTCAGACAGGGTGATGAGCTTAAAGCTAGAAATCGAAGGGGTGATGGTGAACATAGTCAGTGGGTGTGCTCCACAAGTTGGCTGTGAGTTAGAAGAGAAGGAGAGATTCTGGAGTGAGTTTGATGAGGTCATAGAGAGTATCCCCAGAGGAGAGAGAGTAGTTGTTGGAGCAGACTTCAATGGGCATGTTGGTGAGGGGAACAGAGGTGATGAGGAGGTGATGGGCAGGTTTGGTGTAAAGGAAAGGAATCCAGAAGGACAGATGGTGGTGGACTTTGCTAAGAGGATGGAAATGGCTGTAGTCAACACTTACTTCCAGAAGAGAGAGGAACACAGAGTGACATACAAGAGTTGGAGGTAGGAGTACACAGGTGGACTACATTCTATGTAGACGAGGACATTTGAGAGACGTTAGTGACTGTAAAGTGGTGGTAGGAGAGAGTGTAGCCAGACAGCACCACATGGTGGTGTGTGAGATGACTCTGGTGGTCAGGAAGAAGAAGAGAGAAAAGACAGAAAAGAAGACCAAGTGGTTGAAGCTAAAGAAAGAAGAAACTTGTAAGGAATTCAGGGAGAAGTTGAGACAGGCTTTGGGTGGTCAGGAAGAGCTTCCAGATGACTGGGAAACTACAGCAGAGGTAATTAGGGAAACAGGTAGGAAAGTGCTTGGTGTGTCAACTAGAAAGAGGAAAGAAGATAAAGACACCTGCTGGTGGAATGAGGAAGTACAGGAATGCATCCAGAGGAAGAGGTTAGCTAAAAGGAAGTGGGATGTAGAAAGGACTGAGGAAAGTAGACAGGAGTACAAGGAAGCGCAGCACAGAGTGAAGAGGGAGGTGGCGAAGGCCAAACAGAAAGCTTACGATGAGCTGTATGACAGGTTAGACACGAAGGAAGGAGAGAAGGACTTGTACAGGATAGCCAGACAGAGAGATAGGGATGGGAAATATGTGCAACAGATAAGGGTGATTAAAGACAGAGATGGAAAGGTGCTAACAACCCAGGAGAGTGTGCAGACAAGATGGAAGGAATATTTTGAGAAGCTGATGAATGAGGAAAATGACAGGGAAAGAAGGGAGGAAGACGTGGATGTTGTGGAGCAGGAAATAGCAGAGATTAGAAAGGATGAGGTGAGGAAGGCTCTGAAAAGGATGAAGAGCGGAAAGGCTGTTGGTCCTGATGACGTACCTGTGGAGGTGAGGAAGTTTCTAGGAGAGACAGCAGTGAAGTTTCTAACCAGTCTGTTTAACAGGATTTTAGAGAGTGAAAAGATGCCTGAGAAATGGAGGAGAAGAGTTCTGGTGCCGATCTTCAAAATCAAGATATTATTTCGTCATTGCTCAGGATCGCTGCCGCTATTTTCCTCGCTGACTCACTCATTCATCGCCTTTAGCGACGTCAGTTTGATTTAATATATTCAGACTTTCAGCCCATATTCTCTGTTTTCATTTTATATATATGTAAATGTAAAATACAAAGTTCAGAATTTAGCATTAGGTGATGTTCTTTAAACTACGATAAGTTAAACAATTTAGAACATGTAAAAGTTTGTATAATTGTCTATTATTATTTCAAACAGTAAATTCACCTAAGTGACTTCTCTTGGTTTTGTCTTTGAAGACTGAATTTGAGCTGCCCCAGGGTAAAAAGCAAGTCATTCCAAACCAGAACCTGAGCAATGAAGGAGAAACAATTGAACGCATTGTCAAAACACTGGTCATAGCAATACAACAATTTAGAAAGTCTGTATAGAAAGATTCAGTCCAAAAGGAAATGACAGCTGATGACAGAAGCTGTGTGAGAGCTAAGAGGAAAAACTTTCATAACCACAGTCAGGGACATCAGCTGCCGGCTCCACACACAGCAGGATGGAGATATCACAATCCATTATTTATAGAAAACTTCATGAGCGCAAATACAAAAGTTCTGGAACAAAGTTTTATGGACTAATAATAACGTCCATCAAAATAATGGAAAGGCCAAACTGTGGAGGTTGAAACGATTTGGTCATAATCCAAACCATAGCAGTTTATCTGTAAAACATGGCCGCCTCTGGAATAGGCTCACTGATCTTTATTGATAATGGAACTCATGATGATGTTTTTATTTTGTGCTGTGTATAGGACATGTATTGAAAGAGAGCCACAAAGTAGTAGGTTACATTTTCTGCACCTTAATAATATTACAAAGAAGTGTTCACTGAAATCCTTTTTGACTGCCTCTAAATGTACAGCTTAACTCCGAGAATGAATTGGACTTGTTGAGCATCTTACCTAAAGGATGGCAGCCGGATTCAACCCCCACCCCTTACCCATACATGTTGATGCCGTCCACGCGGGCCACCTTCCTGGCCCGGAGGTACCGCTTCATTGTCGAGCTGGACCTCAGCCCTTCCACAGGGATTGTGGTAAGACTCTTCACGCCATTTGGCAGATTGTTTGTTGAAATAACATGACCGCTACGTATTGCCTGAGACTGAAAAGACAATCACACATTAATTATGTTTGAGTTATTTGCTTTTCTAAAATCTTTATTGAGGACAAATATTTATGTTTAAATATGTAATATCCAGGCTTGCTCAATATAGAATCAAATATATTATCTTTGTTTCATGCTGCACATCGGTTTTTGCTGCGTTTAGACTGTTTGAGTATTCGTGAGTAAAATTCTCTGGGTTGACCAGCTACTTATTAAGTCTTGCTATCATGTGAATGCCTTGTAATTCTATAGCTACAATGTTTTACACTCTACACTGAAATTAAAACCTGTGGGTCTTGTCACTTATCCTATGATTGTTTTTTGTTTGTTTTTTTAATTATTATTCATGTCAGTATATGAACATGACAAAACTCTGTGGAAGATATACGGTAGCCCTCATAAAAGTGGGTAGAACTGAAAAAACGTATGGTAGATTTCTTCCACGTGGGCCTCAGTGTAAATTTAAGACACTTCCATCCTTTTTTTAAAATTTTATTTAACCAGGTGAGTTAAGGGAGAACCAGTTCTCATTTACTGCATTTTATATTGCAGAAAACATTGTGATGAATGGTCTGCACTTATATAACACTTTTCTACCTGTTGGTACTCTAAGCGCTGATTCTTATCTACCCATTCACACTCACACACGCACTCATACACCGATGGGGGAGCTGCTATGCAGCTGTCCAACGCTCACCGGGAGCAACTAAGCGGTCAGTGTCTTGCTCAAGGACACTTTGACATGTGACCAGAGGAGCTGGGGATTGAACCAACAACTGTGGATTGGTGGACAACCACGCTACCAAGTGGGTCACAGTGATCCATTCATATGAAACTGCTAAAACTCAACAACTTTAAATACATGAGATTATTTTAGGTACAAAATGCAACTTTTGGGAGAGAGAGCAAGTTTGGTATAGACATTTTGAATTTCAGCAGATACTGTAGGTGGCAGGAAAATACATGAGAGAATTGACAGATTTGGGGTTATTTCAATGACACTGATATGTCTGACATTTAACCAATAATTAGGTCCCGTTTATATGTTAACATTTTCTAAAACTTTGGAAATCCACATCTTTCTGGTTCAAATACATAACAAACACCGCTCTGCAGTTACAGCTATTTACATTTGTTAAACAAAACCCAATCTAAAAATAATTTTTCAGTTGGTTTCTGCTTTGCAAAAGCATTCAACATTTCTCTTAGTCTAACGGCTCTCAGTTACCATTCTCTCACAAAATTTTATTTTTATGTTTCACGGGTGTTAAAGCTTTAGTGCAGAAGTAATTTGCTAAGTGTTTGAAGTGCGTTTTGTCCTCTTCTGCAGGATGACAGCACAGGAGAAATGATCTTTGATGAGGTTTTTCATGCCTTGTCAAGGTGCCTGGCTGGTCTCACTCAACCATTTAAAGTCCCGGGAACTGATCAGCTTTTCAAGCCCAAGATTTTTGTCACCATCTTGGCATATTCATCAATTATTGGCCTCACTTCTCATCAGGTGATTTATATTTGCTTGTATTGGTTCAAACGTGAAGTATAATGCTGCGGCAGATGTTACAGTTCTGTGACAGCCTCGATCACCCCTGCAGGTTTTAGTACAGGGCTGTCAGCTGGATAGAACAGACCTCGACGAGTTCCTGCATCACATCTATCAGCAGCTCAGAGCAGTGGAGAGCAGCATTGCAGAAGTGCTTCATCGGCAGCATGAACAGGCAAGTTGATCTTGTGTGTAAAGTGCCTTGAGATGACGTTGTTGAAATCCAAATGGAATAGTTAGGATGAAATCACAGTTTTTCAAAAAACACTGATGTGAATTCTTTCTTATCGCCAGCAGTGTCAACGTGTCTCTGAACCTTAAGCGGCAGTACTGCCGATGTTCTTTATTTTGGTATTGCCACTGTGTCGTTGAGCAGACTCGGTGCGTATCGAAACCTGATTACACAAAGCTCCGATTGCAATATTGTTTGCAATGAGATATGTTGACATTAATAAATATAGTAAATAATTCGTTCCTTTTCATTATTTATAAAAATGCATTCAGAGTTTTGGAATGACTTGGTGTTGAGAGGAAATGAGCAGTCATAGACGTTGAAAATAGAATATACGCAGTGACAAATAATATTTGAGCTTCTATAACTAAGATGGCTTTGAGAGCTCAGTGAACTATAGGTTAAGAAAGCAGCTCCAAGACTTTGACAATATCAGCACAAAACGCAACTTATTCCAAAAACCTATTACAAGTGGCTCAGATGGCGATGGAAACATGTAGAAAGCTTTTCAAAGTGTAGTATAGACACGTTTACTTGTGTTTTCTGTATGTGCTTTCCGTTATCACCTGTGATATTTGCACGATTATTTTATTACCTGTATTTGGTGGTTCTTTGCTTGTGTTGTCTAACTGATTGAGCAGTTTTCTTGGTTTGCTTGCATTAAATCTATTTGCTCTCAGGGACACTGTTGTAGAGAGCGTGGTGTTCTGTACGCTGTGATCTGTCTACAAGCCCAGAGACAAAATCTACTCCCCTGATGAACTCGCGTTACCTGGGCTTCTGTCTCCTAATGTCCCGATAACAGTCCTTTACATGGACACACTGTAGTTCAGTGGGTCTTCACTTTAGACTTGGCCTGCCTAGCTAAAAGCCGATTCTCACCGGTAACTGTTTGCTGTAGATAATCATTATTGTGTGTTGATAGGCACATAGACTGACGCTTTTTTTGGCCTGTGCTTTTAGTCTGTGGAGCTCATCCAAAGCTCAGGTCTCTATAGCAACAACGTAGACGACCAGTCCTACAGGAAGCAGGTCATCTCTATGGTATCAGCTGATATGGGCCTGGTCAGCATGGTGCGTCAGGGCATCCTGGCCCTTCAGCTGCTGCCCCCGAACTCCAGTGCAGGTGGGTTTCACTAAAGAACCTAAGTCATTATAAGGTGTTAAACAAGCGTGCAAGTTCGAGCACGTCCACAGCTCTGGCTAAACATGTGACCGGCAGTTTTTTCCCCTCACCAGACAGCTTTACTTTGCGTGTCACCATCACAAGTGCATAACACCATTTTGTCTGCAGCCTCTTGTACTTGTTCTTTTTATTGTAGAAAAACCTTATATTATGATTTCACCCTCCTCATATACAGTACAAGAAATGTGTGTTTAGTCATGGCAGGATCCCTGAAGATAATTTGCAGTGTTGTTTTAAACAATTCACGTAAAACTGCTGAAGCTTTTTCATTAACTTGCTTTAATTTGGCAACTAGTGATAGTTTTCTGAGGTTGTATGATGGAGCGGTGTCTTTATTAATAACGGCAATGACCTTCTGACCCACAGTTTGGAGTAATGACTCTTTTAAAGTACAGAGGCATGTGCTTTGATTACACAAGTAGGAGATGGAGTTAGGAATTGAACTTGTGTGTTCCAGGTATTATTGTGATCACAGATGGAGTGACTAGTGTTCCAGATGTAGCGGTCTGTGAAACTCTGCTGAACCAGCTGAGGAGTGGCACCATTGCCTGCTCCTTCGTACAGGTAATTAACATTTCTTGTTTGGTGTTACTGACTCAGCTTTTTTGTTTTTATTCACACCTTTAAATAAAAAAGTGCCAGTAAACAGCTTGTGAGGATTTGTGCTATTAGTCCACTAATAGTGCTCCGGGTCACTCATTGTTTGGCACCTCTCCAGGTTGGCGGTGCGTACTCCTACGACTGCAGCTTTGGATACATCCCCAATGTCGAGCTGATGAAGTTCATCTCATTAGCCACTTTTGGGTCATACCTGGCCAGCTGTCCCGAAGTGAACCTGAACAGCCAGGAGATGAACGCCTACCACAAGGCCTTTTTAACCTACTCTTTCCTCAAGTCCCCAGAGTCGATGAACTCAGAGTATTTCTGTGGTGAGATACAGAAGAAAATCACTGCCATCACAATGCAAATGTTATTAGGCACTATAAATGCCTTGAAATAGAAATTTAAACACCTCAGAATTCAATGCACTAGAATATTTGACTTGAAAACCATATTTCTATACTCGCATGGATGGAAATTTACTTTTGTTGTACTGATATTCTCAAGAGTCAATTTGCAGTGGCAAAAGTTTTGTTTCAGTGCTACAAATAAATTATTACGAAATATTATGTAGTATTATGTCAGGAAGAGCCATGTAAAGCAATTATTGTGAAATATTAATATAAAATGTATTTTGGTATTAGGTGTTTCTGTAACAGCAAAAGCAACATACCTAGTTGTGTTACAATGGAACAGTAGAGCAGAAAAATACAACCCAAATTTAATATTCAATACATTATTACATTTACATAATACATTTAATATAATGAACAATAATAAATACAATGGGCCTACTAATGAGCCCTGGAAAACCTCAGAATCTTCTTAGTGTGATTTTGCAGCTTTTCGGATGAAGCTTTTTTAATTTAAGAGTTCTGTTTCAATTGTGTATATGGTGTCAGGGCTTTTTAGACCAATTTCAAACAGTTTTTTTGGGACTTCGTTGCCATTTTCCAGGGGGGAAAACATACAGAATAGACAACAGCGCTCTGCCAACGCTTTCTCTGTTTTGTAGTGTCCCAGCATAGACTTTTCAATGAGCATCTGCTGTCAGCCAGTGGAAACCCTGCCCTGGTTATGAGGAGAAAGAAACACACAGAGAAAGAAGTCCATGCGCATTTAATCAGTGTGGTGTCCGTGCGCCTGAGAGAGGGCTACACCATCAGAGAGATCAACCTTACCAAAGGTAAGCGTCTGTCCCTACATGTGCAACAAGATAGTGACGCGTTAGACCTGTGCTTTCGCTGAGAATGGACCTGCTGATTTCTTAAGGTGGGACTCAGCTGGAGGTGAAGCTGGTGCTGTTATGGAAGCACAACATGCACATCGAGTACTTAGCAGCTGCCTCCTGGCCACTGGACCCCACTAAGAGAACTACAAGGGTGGAGGTGACAATGGAGGGAAGCTACGACATCCTGCACGACATCAGCTGCACCCAAAGGAAACCCATCACCAGTCCTTACCGCACCTCAGTGATCCGTCGTTTCTGGAATACGCTGCAGAGGTTGGAATTTCCAGTATCAAAAAGAATTCAGATATATTGCTATTTTAAAGTTTCTAATGCTGAATGCATTGTTTATTGACCGCATGTGTGTCCTTCCAGCATCAACCAGACAGATCAGATGTTAGTGCACCTCCAGTCATTTAACTCAATCCCTGAGAACTACACAATTCCTGAGAGTACTAAAAATGGCGTTCCACTCTTCTACATCCCCCCTGGCTCTACTACGCCGGTACTGTGCAGACTTTTACTGATATTACAATAAATGTTGTGGTCTCAAAGAACTTCGCTCTGCTTCTGTGTAGCGGTGATTAAGTGTAGTGGTGGACCAATTTACAAGTAAGCTACATAGGGAGCAGTAACAAAAAGAATGTCTTCCCATCAAGACGTCTGCCGCTGTTGCTATAGTTTGAAAAATACGCTTTCATGCTTTCTATAATCTATAGTCTAACTCAGAAAGTTTGGAGAAAAATGTCTTTCCACAAAGTTTGAATAATTCCACTGAAATACAGAATTCTACTGAGGACCTCAGCACTCAAAAGCCTGATGGATCTCATTCCAACAAAACCCCATTGTTGTCTAAAATGTGTTAATGCTGAGTCACACTGTTGCACTGGATGACATGAACACATGTCACAAAAATGTGGATTAATCCATCCCTTCAAAAACGATCTTTTTTTGTTTGTTTGTTTGATTAAAACAGTGTTTAGTTGCTTTAGGGTATGATGGAACCTTTTTAGAACATCTATTTGTCTGGTGTTTTGATAGATTTACATATTCACTGGCAAAACTTTGTTGCTTTTGCCTATTTTGTAAGAATTCTAAAAAAGACATCCCTATTGTTTGCAAATCAAAAAACTCAAAAGAAAGTTAATTAAATTAATGATGGCTTTTCCGTATCTGCGTTGCTAAGAGCCTCATTAGCTCTCTGCTTTTCTTCTAGTTGTGGGCCTCTTTCAATGGAGTTGTCTCCTCTGTTTCCAGGTCTTGTCCTTGCAGCACAGTGGTTCCAAAGACTCTTCTCAGTCCCAGTTTGCATCCTACTGGAAACCCATCCTCTCCATGGATGCCAACTTCTGGCAGAGATGGCTGCACATGCATCGCATAGCTATCATCCTGGAACATGACATGTGAGATTATAATAGGTTATTGACACAGCTAAAATTTTACCAGTGAATATGGGGTGGACTGATGTTAATCACACTTTACTATGCCTTTCTCACGCGTGTGAATTGTAATCTTAGCTGTCTATAAAGATGGATGTAGTAAAGTTTTGTTGATGTCCCCAATTTAATTAAATCCTGAAGAAAATTATTTAACTGCCACTACTTTGTTTTCTTGTTCTCTTACATATGTATTCAGGTTTCTTACGTGAATAATTTGTCTCTAGGCCTGTCCCCAAACACCTGCACACAGCTGGAAACAATGGACGCTACAGCACCATTCAGTGTCGGATCTCCCACTCTGCCCTCACGTCACTGCTGAGGGACTGGAGCAGCTTTGTCCTGGTGGAAGGTTACTCCTACGTTAAACTCATATACAGGTAGGACAAGCGGACACGTTTACATATTGAACACACTGCATACTAACTAACACTGGGCTGTTGATGAAGGAGAGGAATGCCTCAAGAAATCCCACAACTTATAAGAGTGTGTAATAAACTCTCTTGTGAAATACGCAATACTCTGGTCTCCTCAGGATTTTAAAAGTCAACATTATGAATTCATCTTAATAAACTGCTCAGTGCTCAGGTCAAGTTTGGTTAAGGGGGTTCACAAGCCTTAAAGGTTTGGAAGCGCTGCCTAATGTCTTTAAAAAGAACACAGAGGATTCAGTTCCTGGTAAAAGATGGTCTGTGTTGACAGTTCGTCGGACCAGCCTCCTACCTCCTTCTACTTGGTCCGTCTCATCTCCAAGACACCCTGCATGGTGCTGCGTCTGGGCTTCCCTATTGGTACTACAGCTCATGTCAGAAACAAGGTACTGAGAGTCCAAGGCAGAGACACTTCACACATATACATACATACAGGATATCTCTGCAGCAGATTCTGCCTCGACGAAAGGCTTTAACCCATCGTGGTGTTTGTATTTGTCATCAGATTGTTGATGAGCTGCGAGAGCAGATCCTTAAACTTCGGTTCCCTCATCGCGTTCAGAACAAAGAAGCAACCCCCAAGACTAAGAGAAAGATTATTGGTCACCCATCTCCATCCAAGTCTCCCTCCATCCCCACTTCCAAACCTGCCCTGTCAGACAGACCCTGTGTGGTGGTGCTCAACAAGCCTCTGGAGAAGCTGCTCATAAGGTCAGTGAGTCTACCAGCAGTGTGAGAATTAAAAGGATTGGCTACAACCTGCTATGACTTCAAATGAATCTAACTGCTCCGCAGGTATGAGAAGCTACCATTGGACTTCAGGACTCCTTTCATTTTCAACATGGAGAACTTTCTGCAGCCCGCCAGCAGTGCCATGTCCCTCAGCATGGCGGCCAACCGGACAGCTTCGTCCACCCTGGCCTCTCTGTCCCGGTACTTTTTACACCAACGGTGGGTGTGGGCAGTGCAGAGCAGCCAAGGACCAACTGTGACCATGCAGGCCGTAGCCCACATCCTGTCCATGCTCTCTGAGTGAGTTGACACTTCCCCTGGGTTTATTTTGGTGGGTCCATTTTCAGCTAGAGCACACACTGAAATACGATAAATCTTCCTTCATCAAAAATGTAAGTTCATTTTTAATTAATTAATCAAGGAGGATGCAAACATTTGCATTCATTTGATTGTCTGTATTTTACTAGCTTTAAATCTTTTTAAATAGTTTTTTATACACTTCTAGACAGTTTTAGCTTAAAAAATAATTAACTAATCAAGGAGGATGCAAACATTTGCATTCATTTGATTATCTGTATTTTACTAGCTTTAAATCTTTTTAAATAGTTTTTTATACACTTCTAGACAGTTTTAGCTTCAAAAATGAATGAACACTTGTAATAGCTTAAAGTGAATTATAATTATGTTATGCAGCTCCTTGCGTTGAAATGGCATATAAGGGAAACATAACACTAAACATCTTAATTATATTAGTTAGAAACAATTAACTTAACAATTAATTTTGAATGGGGAAAATGCTCTCTTTTTATCATTTCAAAATAAAGAGATGCACCCACTTGTGTGCTTATGATAACTCTGCTCAGTCTTTTGTAAAATTCTGTGGTAGGTAGGTAGAGAATCGTCTTTATTTGTAATTTTGTCTTTTATATTTTCTTTTGTCTTTGTTTCCCGAAAACTGCTCCCATTTTAAAAAAGTTCTTTATTGCTTTAGTTGCTTTTCGTCAAGTTATTTTTGGATGTACTGTTGTTCAGTTTTCTCGTACAAACTCTTCTACATGTGTACCTGTCCTGATAAGCTGAACAATTCAAGAAAACAACATTTGTGGGCTGGGAGATGTGACATGAGGTCTCTGTTTGCAGCATCCGACTATCGGAAGGCTTTCACTTTGCTGCCAGTGGAGACGGCATCGTAAACATGGTGATCGAGCTACCAATGAAGGTAAAGTAGAGCGCAGCAGTTTTCCGTTTGGCTAGTTTTATGAAACACAGCACATTACGTGACATTTGTGTACGTTGTGCTTCATTTCTGTCTGCAGGGCATGTCAGGAGATACAGAGTGTCACTCTTGCATAGTTCAGTACATCCTCTTTCCACCTCACGCTACCTCTACTAAAGACAGGTATGACCGACAGTAACTGTCTGTATGGAACAACAGATTCAACAGAGTGGTTTGCCACAGCTTTGTTTAAGATGACTGTGTTGCTGTCTGTGAGGATGTTGGTGGTGACAGTCATTCAGCTTCTGTGGAGGTCCAAAAGTCTGCAGCTTTTTGTTCCAAAGGACTCTACACTCTGATGAGAGTCCCTGGTCCTTTAATCTAAGTCATGAAGTTCGAGACACAGAACTGAACTTCAACCTCTCGCCTTCTATCATTAGCATAAAAATGAACGTTGCAGTGCTAAGTTGGAGAACAAACATTATTTTGATAGGCTGTAAAAAGAAGTGAGCCCAATACTGATCCTTGAGGAAAACCTGTTATTAACTGCCTAGGAATTTGATCTGAAACCATTAGCAGCAGCAGTTTGAACTCTGCCAGAGGGTCACAATTGATTTGACCTGACCATGTTTGTGGCATTTTTTAAGCATGTTTAGCTTAGTTGTAATGACTATACATGACACCTTTGCTGCCATTTGTCTTTCATGGGACTCTAGCTTCTCCACTGATGATGACAACGACACAGAAGTAGAAGCAGTAGACGTGGACACAGAGCTGAACCTTGTGACAGAATGCTGGGTAGAACCACAGAGTGGCACAGTGATGAACTGCCTGGACCATCATCGCCACTTCCAAGGTCTCAAATACCAGGAGATCCCTCAAGCAGTGCGTAGAACTTTTTTATACAGCAGCTAGTCTGAGAGGTGTCACCCACTAATGCCTTACAAGCTAGTGTTGTGTGTCGGATGTGTTGTCAATAGCTTACACCTCTGCAAAGATTCTAGTATACTGTGTGTGCAAACGGAATTGTGCAGTTATTTATGTTAAGAATGGTCAGCTTTATGTAAAAACAATCTGTTGTGTTGTTACAGATTTTCCCAAAGGATCTGGCCTGTATGTCCACCATGATGACCTTTGAATATCTGAGCCAACTGTGTCAGAATAAGGACCAGGTCTGCTCAATACCAGCCGGCCTTAAGGACGTAAAAGGTAACGCAACACACAACTCTTTAGAATATCAAACCTCATCAACTATATTTTTTAAGTGCTGACTGTCCATAACTAATCACAATTAATTGCAAATTAGCCACGCTATTTATCCACTCATGATTAGCTGTAAAGTGTATTTTTTTTCCGCTTTGAACACTTTTATGTTAGTAACTCACTGAAGCCTTTAGCTAAGAACTGTGAATATGTGTTAATACATTTCTACAACAGCAAAGTAATTTGTCAATGTGTCCCGTATCCTTTTTTCTTTACAAAATCAAAAGATTCAGTCATTGATTTAGCTATATGTGAAGCATGCATTAATGATGAGTTTTTCTTACATTAACAAGCGCATTCTTGTGGAGTCCTGAGAGGTCATACACCAACCATTTTAAATGCATGATAATTCATGTACCCGTTCATAGAACATTACCAAAATAAGAGTTTGTTCTATATGTGCAGGAGAAGCTCTGGTTTCTGAGGGCAGCATCCACATGGTTCCTTTCCAGTTTGACCTCATTCAGCTGCTCCCAAAATGCCAGCAAGTCGAACTCTTCTTCCTCACATTCAGTACAGGTACCATGCAGTTCGTATGCACACCTTACTTCAGCAGTGAGAATAATACGCTCACACATGGTGAGATAAATACTATTTTAAATGCAGTTGACAGTGTAATTTAAAGAAGGTGCACAGGAATTCATCCAGTGTGGTGTCAAAGAATAGCAGGGGATTTTACAATTTACTCGATGTCCTAACAGAGGACATGAGGTTAGCTGGTGTCAGAGTGGAAGATGCCCAGGATAGAGTAAAGTGGAAAAGGATGATTCGCTGTGGCGACCCCTAATGGGAAAAGCCGAAAGACAAGTAGTACTCGTCCTTTTTAGAGAAGTACATGAAAACAAATAGTAGTAAAACTTACCTCTGCCTTCCAGATATCAAACCGTCTTTGCTTCTAGCTTGAAAAAATTAATTAGTAATGTAAAGATAAAAGAGCCAGTTCTTTGTAGTGAAGGAGAAGAGCCGCCTCTGCCGGGGAGAGCTGAATCTTCAGCTGCTGGTGCTCAGCTCTGCTGAAAATCCATGCATTTCATGTGTTTGCTTGTGTATGTATTGGTTTCATTAGTAACCGTGTATCTCGTTATGAAAAAAGCATAAAAAATAAGTCTTTCATGAAAAGACTTGTTTACCAACACACAAACCCTTTATGATTGCTCAATTAGGCTAAATTATAAGGCTCAGACGGATAATAAATTAAGAGCCATTTGTGAGCCATAAGAGCCGGCTTTTCTAGGGGAGCTGAGCCAAAAGAGCCTCTGAGTATCTGAAATGAAAAACTCCTGATTATCTTTCCTGGATGACTTTATCAGCTAGAAGCAGGGGGGCCTATTTAATATGGGAAAGACTTAATACCTTTCATATATACGTATTGTTGAAAATGAGTGAAGTCACCATAATGAACGTTGCTCATTGTCGTATGTTTTTACTGTTTGTCCTCAGCGGTGGAGACTGACGAGCAGATTCACACCTCCCACTGTTTGCCCAACGAGCTCTTGATCGGCCTCTTCCACAGCAGCTTCGAGCAGGAGCTAAGTGACAGGGAAATCCCTTTAGCTGTCAGTGACCACGTCGCCTTCATGCACCACATCTTAGAGCGAGAGCGAGACGGCCATGCTGCACCTTTCTCCTTACCTGCAATCAAGGGTTAGAACACATCTGTACCTGCCATGTCAGCTATTCCTTGAAAGTTTCCTTTCTGAGAGACAGTGATTCATCAGAGAGCCTCTGTCTCTTATGTTGTGTGTTTTGTCAGAGGAGTGTGTGAAGCCTCCGGAAAGACAAGACACTATGACATCATTCCACACAACTGGCAGTGGCAAAGAGGTGATGGGATCTACCAGCACTTTACAGGTAAGGCCATTCCTTAAAAGAACTAAAAAAAAAAAAATCTTAATGCACATTCAGGCGTAAAGCCATAACATAAGTTGTGGTGACTTTGTGTACATGTTTTTTTTCTGTCTTTTACTAGCAGTGGGTGTGGGGGTAGATCAAGTCTGGGTCCAGTCAGCTGCCGCTTGCAAACATAATTACATGATTTAAACGGGCAGCTTTTTGTCCGTCGGCAGGGAAACAGACAACACCACTATCTGTAAACCTGATGTTTCTCTGTATGAGGAACATCAGCTACCTAATATTTAGAAGTTCAATTTAATGTGTCCTGAAATTAAAAGTGCATTCAGTAATAACGAGCGCGTTCCCTGTGTGTTTTTGGCAGAGTTTCAGTAATGCAGACCTCGTGGATGAAGAGCCCTTGTTGGGGTCTGGTAGCTGCTCTACACCACAGTGGAGGTGCTACGCCAAGTACATTAGCCCCCAGCAGATCCTCCTCACCTTCCTCCCCGCTTCCTTCACAGGTGCAAGTGTCTGCCAATAGCAATGAATCTGAAACTTTTCATCTGCAGTAACAGTTTAACAAGTATATTGAGTATGGAAGACCTGATGTTTGCCTGTTTTGACCTGAACTTATGCTGTAGAGCTTATTGGTTTAATGATATCATATGAATGAAAAAAATAACTTGTGACTTGACACATTGTGGTTTTGTAGAGGAAGCATGTCCATGACTAAAGCTGAAATAACTTTTGTCATTTTAACCCGTAAATGCAGCATCAGCTCGTAGCTAAAACTTTCCTACGCGGATATTTGCTCATGTCAAACAGCATCAGTGCATTTTCCCTACCGTCACTCACTGGTTGTTTCTAAATGATATTTCCTTCCTGAACCCTCAGAAAGCCTCTGGACGTCTCTAGTGTCACAAGGTTTGTTCTCTCAATATGAAAAAGGTAGTAAAGACACTGAATTTATTTTGCAGATGTTCTGATGTTGATGGCATCAGGGCTAGAGTCAGCGCCTCAGAGTAATGTCAGCACGCAGGAGGAAGACACTTTGACGCCCAGCAACAAATCTCAGGCCGACTCCCTGTCTGGCTCCACCAGCGGCTTGGAGAAATCTGAGTCTGGCGTCAGTCTGGCCAGTAAACTGCGAAGGAGCTCCAGCAGTGGACAGGTCTCTGCCAGGTCCCCTGTGTTCTCACCTCAGTCCGAGGGACACATTGGGCTTGCTGACTCCCTGATTCTGGACCAAGACGGCTGGGACAGCAAGGCGTTGGAGACAGAGGCTGGGGCCCTTGGCGCAGGTCAGTTCGGTGCTCTTGTCCGAGGCTGTCGTAAAAGCCGCCTTGGTGTAGTCCAGTTCAAAATGCATTGAGCAGCATTGGTTTTATTTATACATCAATAGATCACTTGCAGCTGAGGGTGTCACACTCAGGTCAATAATCAGCACTTCTTGTTCCAGATGTGGGAGAAAGAGAAGGAGTACAGTTCTGTGAACCACAGAGGGCAGATTTCCACATCAGCTTTAGCAGGCAGGTATCCCAGCAGAGCAACAGCGACAGCAGCCAATTAAAGTGTCCAGTCTATGTCTACAACTGCTCTCTGGAACACCTCAAGGAACAGCTCGTACATCCCAACTCCAGCCGGCAGCTCAAGGACATCTTCTTCAGGTACTGGGGTCACCCTCAGAGAGAAAGACAGAGGCAGGGTATAGATATTGAAAGCAACACAATTGGTCACCATGTGAAAATCGATCAAAAGATTAGTAAAAATAAAACCCTCACAGTCTAGACTTTGACCGATGCTGTGAGGTGTTTCTCCCTCCATCCACACCTACACATGGGCTCCAGTCAGCAAACATCTAATGGACAAGTGAGCACGACTGAGAATCTGACATTTTGACACACTTACTATATTGCCAACATCTATTGTTAAAGGATAATTCCAAATTATTACAACTTGTTTCTGTAGTTTTGGCTGTCACACCTGGGTCATCTCTGACCCCCGCAGTAAGATGACACGAAAGAAGTCAGACTGTAAGCAAAGCGAATAGAATGCCTTACAAATGAAAGTAAATCACCCACAGTTGAAATGGGAGATGCTGTTGGTTCCACCAGGGTTTTTTCCAATTTGCATTTAACACTCACCACAAATCCAGTGTTCCTAATCCAAACTCGTCTGGACAACGTGACCATATTTCAGTTTCATGTTTCATTTGGTTGGAAATACAACAATATCCATGAGCTGGACAAAGCACTGTTGCATTTGCCAACAAAACGCAGTTGTTGAGTTTAGGGCTGGACGATATGCTGTTTCAGCATCTTCACTGCAGTGTGCACATGCACAAAGGTCATTATTATTGACACTACATGTAATTACGACGTTGCCAAAAAACAGCCACTGACAATTGTATTAAACTACTTTATTTCTCTATCCTGAATCACTTCAGAGAAGCAGTCACAGCAGTCAGCTGCTTATGTTACTGGTTACGTTGCAAATGTGAGTGTTGTGAACACACAAAGTGAACACGGAGCAGCAGCTCATATTACTCAGTGTGTATCTGTGCATTCGCGAGTCATCCACCAGCTCTCCCTGATCCTGCTTCCTTAGAGAGGCTTTCAAGGACCTGCACTAACTTCACATTCAGAACATCCTTAAAAAACAGCCAGTTGTCCCTTTGGCCAGTCACATATTTTCTTTTTGCAGACATGTCAGAGATCCCTTTAAAGGATGCTTTCTATCTAAGTGATGGTAGCTAAAATCCTCCATCCTTTTATATGTGTTAACTTTGAGAAAGTGAATTCCTTATATTGTAAACACAAACCTGGAATTACAAGGCCGGTTTCTCCCGGAGTATGCCAGTTTCTCTGCCATGTATGCCGGTAACTAGGTTTCAATCAGGAGTGAAAGAACAAATGACAGCGGAGATCTTGGAGAATTTAACTTGCTTATCTGCTGTATGTATACACAGATTTCCAATAAATGATTACCTGAAAATAATTGTTTCCACAAGTGCACGTAGAGCCATACATACAAAACTTCAAAATTATACATTATAGTTAATTAGAACGTGGATATGTTCAAGTTCTTTTTAGATTTTTAGTACAAAATTCCCTCTTTTTGTTACTTAACGTCCACTGTAACTCAATACAAATGCACAGAGGGAATGTAATATTTGGAATGTATGTGAATGTGAGGGAATGTAAACATTATGAAATTACATTTGCATACACATTTGAACAAATTTTTCCACAGAACAAGGGCTGTGGATGTTGGCTCTTTATCAACGCCATAAAAAGGGCAAAGAAAATCTAAGCATGCTGAATATGAATAAGAGCGATCATTACAGCAAGACCCGTTCCATTATTAATATATGCACATGACTAATGTTTTCAGATTAAATTGACATGACTTATTCATTAACAACTAGTTATACAGCTGGGTTACCAATAGAAAGTGTCTGATCCCAACTAGAAGTGCATCCAACAGATTCTGAAGCCCCGTAGTTGAATGTGTGGTAACACTCACACAGTTCATTTAAAGTCATCTCATCGTAACTTCTCCTGTATGAGTGAATTAGCCAGGAGAGTGTCATGACCATCCAAGCTGTGGAGCTACATGTCAACTAGCATCAGCAGAAAGGATCAACAAAGCTGCACAAAGACAAACCAAGTTGTAATAAAGATGAGTTATTCTTTAACAGAATAATTTCCCGAAGCCTTTATGACATAACTGACCTGTAATCTCTGTCAGAAATCCACTTGTTAACGTGTGTGTCTCTGGTTATCTTCACGGGCGAGAATAGAGCTCAAGATGCTGAATCCTGGGAGATGTATCAGCAGATGCAGATCAGGTAGCACTGCTCCCTTCTATCTCTCTGCTCTCCATCCCTCTGTGCTGAGGCGCTGCTCAGTCGTCCCTGGACAGGGCGTGCTTGTCTTCTGTGGAGTGGGGAAGTGTTGCTTTTCTAATACCGCAGACGAAGCCATCTTGCCCTTCCAGACCTGTCTCTGCTTCCTCCTTTTTTTTCCTTGACGTTTGCTGCACAGACACACATACACACACAGTGGGTGTGCTGCTGCTGCTGCTGCTGCTGCTACTCGGTGAACTCGGCAAACGAGTCGGTTCTGACGCTTGTTGTAGAGTGACTCGTGTCCACATTATCACTGGTTCAAACCTCTGTGTTCTTGGTTTGTTCTGGTATGTTTATGGTAAAGCAGGAGGGGGGCGTTGCCTTGCTTATATCACTGCTGGTCACTCGGTTGTGTTGAGGGCTTGTCTGTTTTTTTCTGCATGAATTTGCATTCTTTTTACATTTAATGGCTTAAATGTGTCCAGTGGTTGTACAGGTCGCTGATGAAGTCACCCACAAGAACCGCTAAAGTCTGTGGTTCCATCGGCTCTGCAAAGCCGTGTATTTCATAGCATGTTGTCAGATGTTTTCTTTTGAGCTCGTCTCCACTAAGTGCCTAAAAACTAGCAAGTTTTGGTAAATGATGATGCTTTACAGTTTCACTTTTTATGATTTCTGTATTAGCCTTTAGGACTGTGTATCGGCACAAATCTGACAACGAGAGGGGTTAAAATCTTATGTAACGTTGGTATATTGCGCCATAGTTTGGAATTTCCTTAAAATTTGACTGAAAGGATGACTTTCTTGCCCGCCGTATTGCCATGTGTATATCGTAGCCTATGTGACTACTAATATGTGTCTGTGTCGTTATCATTTGCTCCCTTTTCATTGTAAAAATGAAAATTCTCCAATATTTGAACAAAATTAAGTCCGATTCAAATGTGCGCCGCTGCCGACACGAAAATCATGGGTGGAGAAGAATGTGTGACAGAAAGCTATGGGGTGGACAGAAGCATAAGTCTGATAAATACTCGTAATGATTCTTTTGATCACAATACATGTAAACATGTAAAATAACACCTACATTGTCAGGTGACATTTTAGCGCTCAAAGTTTGTAAAAACCTTTCCACTATGATTTATAAAGTTTTCAAGTCTTTAAGTCCTTGGTCAGTCATGAGAGATCAGGCAATAAATTATCAATTTCTTGTTTTGTTTTTTCTTAAGTGATAAAAGAACCGTAAACAGCAACTCCTTTATTCATTTTAAATGTATTTTTTTAATTTTAATCTATAAACCAGACAGCCATATAGAAGAATATAACTTAATGATGAAGGATAACTTTACGTCTGTATTTTGAACAAGCAGTGAAGTGTCTCAGTCCATCAGGTGTTGGTCCCCCAGCAGTCTGAGCCTATAGCAGCAGGAGTTGAACTAACTATAGGTTTAGATCCTCGTCTTAAACGTGGAGAGGGTGTCTGCTTCCCGAATCTGGACTGGGAGCTGGTTCCACAGGAGAGGAGCTTGATAGCTAAAGGCTCTGCATCCCATCCTGGGAACCACAAGTAGGCCATCATTCTGAGAATGGGGTGGTCTATTAGGATGATCTGGTACTAGGAGATCTTTGAAGTAGGATGCAGCTTTATAGGTAAGAAGAAGGGTTTTAAATTCTATTCTATATTTAATGGGAAGCCAATAGAGAGAAGCTAATGAAGGTGAAATATGATCTCTCTTACCAGTCATGAGGTCATGGGTCTTGCAGTAGGACAGTGACCTGAAACACACTTGATGAAGGACACAGAAATGGTTACAAACAAAACTGTCGCCTTTGTTTTTGCCCAATTACACAGGGTGTAAGTGAGAACACATCTGGCCTGGACTGTCTCCCAATGTTGGCTACATGTCTGAAAGGGAAACTCCTGACAATGTCGGGACCTGATCGTCCTGAAATTCTCTGGAGTTTGTGGCTGAAATTGGCTGAAGTGTTCTTGGGGAAGACATGGAACCCCAAATTGCTCCAGAAAAATGCAAAGTTCTAGGTTGGCCCACAAATAAATGTCATTCCTCTGACCCTCAGTACTACGTCACTGTTCAACATACAGTGTAGTAATGTTGTTGCACATTACCGCACTCTTTGTTCTTCAAGACACAGGGGATCCTTTTGTCCCTGAGAAAATTCAACATGAGAAATTTGTATTTTCCTACAAGAATTCAACTTATGCCCATTGAACACAAGGCTTTAAAGTGCACGTTGTGGGGTTTCAGCCGTCCCTCTCAGACTCGTTGGCTTCTCTAATTTTGCTTACTTTGTCGGACATATCTATATGCTTAATTAATTGGAATTGTCTGAATTTCTGCTGTTACAGTATTATTACAGATACATAGCAGCCACATGGATGAAAATAAATAATTATTTTATGTTTTATTTTATGTTGTATTTTAAAATTCCTACTATCCCATGTGGTTTCAGCAGAGTCTTTCTATCCCAACGTGACTGTGTCCTTTCTCAGTGTGTTTGTTTTGCTGTTGTCCTCTGGCAGGTCACTGTCTCAGGACCGCAGCAGTCCCTCCCCATGGACGGACCTCCTGTCTCAACCTCACAAGCACAAGGAGCTGGCCAACTACTGCAGTCTGTTGCAAGAGCATTACCATCAGAGCTACGTCAAAGGTGACACACCCCCTGCTTACACACTGGTGCCACCACCTCTAATCTGCACGCATTGACACACGTTATGAATCCTAGATACCTGGATGAAAATAGTTTTTTGAAAGAGTTTCATAAGTCCTCTGCAGAGATGGAAGTAACACTGAGGTCACTGGTTCCACCGCTACTGGAATGGCCGCTGTAGCTAGATACTCTAACGAGAGGACCTAAGAGCAGAAGCTGAGATGCGCAGATGTCCAAAAGGTTTATTAACGTATTGGAGGAGGATACAAACTGTTCTACCATGGTGTGGATAGTTAGAGAAACGGAGTAGGAGTGATCCTGAAGGGAGAGTTTGTGAACAATGTTCTAGAGGTGAAAAGAATCTCAGACAGGCTGATGAGCCTTCTGGAGTTTCTAACCAGTCTGTTCAACAGGATTCTAGAGAGTGAGAAGATGCCTGAGGCATGGAGGAGAAGCGTTCTGGTGCCGATCTTTAAGAACAAAGGGGACACGCAGAACTGCATCAACTACAGAGGGATAAAGCTGATGAGCCACACAATGAAGCTGTGGGAAAGAGTAGTGGAAGCCAGGCTTAGGAAGGAGGTGGAGATTTGTGAGCAGCAGTATGGTTTCATGCCCCGTAAGAGCACCACTGATGCCATTTTCGCTTTGAGGTTGTTGATGGAAAAGTACAGAGATGGTCAGAAGGAGCTGCATTGTGTCTTTGTGGATTTAGAGAAGGCGTATGACAGGCTGCCGAGGGAGGAGCTGTGGTACTGTTTGAGGATGTCGGGAGTGGCAGAGAAGTACGTCAGAGTAGTTCAGGACATGTATGAGAGGAGCATGACAGTGGTGAGATGTGCCGTAGGTCAGACAGAGGAGTTTAAGGTGGAGGTGGGACTACACCAAGGATTGGCTTTGAGTCCCTTCTTGTTTGCCATGCTGATGGACAGGTTGACAGATGAGGTCAGACAGAAATCTCCCTGGACAATGATGTTTGCAGATGACATTGTGATTTGCAGTGAGAGTAGAGAGCAGGTGGAGGAACAGCTGGAGAGGGGGAGGTTTGCTCTGGAAAGAAGAGGCATGAAAGTCAGTCGTAGCAAGACGGAATACATGTGTGTAAATGAGAGGGAGCCAGGTAGAAGCGTGAGGTTACAGGGGGCTGAGTTGAAGAAGGTGCAGGAGTTTAAGTACTTGGGGTCAACAGTTCAGTGTGATGGGGAGTGTGGAAAAGAGGTGAAGAGGCAGGTTGGAGTGGGTGGAGGAAAGTGTCAGGAGTGTTGTGTGACAGAAGAGTGTCAGCAAGACTCAAAGGAAAGGTGTACAGGACAGTGGTGAGACCAGCTCTGCTCTATGGGTTAGAGACAGTAGCAGTGAGAAAGAGACAAGAGGCAAAGATGGAAGCAGCAGAGATGAAGATGTTGAGGTTCTCGTTAGGAGTGACAAGGTTGGATAGAATAAGGAACGAGCTCATCAGAGGGACAGCACACGTTGGCTGTGTTAGCAACAAAGTCAGACAGGCCAGTTTGAGATGGTTTGGACATGTCCAGAGGAGGGATAGTGAATATATTGGTAGAAGGATGTTGGAGATGGAGCTGCCAGGCAAGAGGGCGAGAGGACGACCAAGGAGGAGGTATATGGATGTCCTAACAGAGGACATGAGGTTAGCTGGTGTCAGAGTAGAAGATGCCCAGGATAGAGTGAAGTGGCAACGGATGATTCGCTGTGGCGACCCCTGATGAGAAAAGCCGAAAGAGAAGTAGTAGAACTATGAAATACTGATACTCTAAAACTCAGACTCTTGAGATAACACTACTATCTCAAAGGCAGAGAGACTTGGGACATGGGAACTCCTCAGACTCCTCATTTGGGTGACCAGATTGCATGTGAGTCCTCAAGCTTGTTGTCATAGCTGAGCCACTGCTTTTTACAGAGTCTGTAAAGAGCTTTATCTTCTACAGTGAAGAACCCAAAGTACTGCCACATTTCAGTTCTGAGATGCTCCGGTGGTGTTATTGTTTGGTACAGTACGTTTTTCCGTTCGAACTCAGTATTACAGTTCAAATAACAAATGTTCAAAATTCAAATGAACGTGATGACAGCCCTGTCATAGACCATCCTGTCTGTCCTCATCTGTCAGCCTGTCCTTTAGCAAAACAAAGACGAAGGGGCTCAGAGCTGATCCTTGATGCAGACCCACCTCCACCTTGAACTCCTCTGTCACACCTACAGCAGTTCTTCTCTGTCCTACAGGTCTCAGACATGTCCTGCACCCCTCTGACATACGTCTCTGCCACGCCAGACGTCCTCATACAAACCACAGCTCCTCTCTCTGCGTCCTGTCTCACGCTTCCTTTTATTCTACGCAGACACAGTGCAGTTTGCTATGACCGTCCTAAGCAAACACTGCGTCTGTTGTTCGCTCTCTAGGCATGAAACCATACTGCTGCTCACAAATGCTCACCTCTTTCCAACAACTTCACGGTTAGGGCTTATCAGCTTTATTCCTCTGTAGTTGCCACAGCTCTGCACATCTCCCTTGTTCTTAAAAATTGCCACCAGTACACATTCCATTGCTTTGGTGCCTCCCACTCTCCGAGATCTTGTTAAACTAGCCAGAAACTCTACTGCCACCTCTCCTAGACACTTGGAGACACTTGGATGACACAGGTCATCAGGACCGACAGCCTCACTCCCGAGGGTATAAACACCAAGATTGAACTCCCACCTTCAATTTCTAGCTTCAGACTCAACACTGATTCTGTTTCCACCTCTTTCAGGGTAACTCCTACTCCATTTCTCTTCCTATCCGACCTAGCGTAAATCAACGTAAACCTTGCTCCTCCTTTGAGACTTTCTACCTTTCCACTTGCCTTCCCTACATTCAGAGTTCCTACAAAATGCAGATTATGGTGCTTTGTCAAGGCATTTGGGGCCCCCAATAGTACTGTTCGTCATGATAAATGTGGAATTGGACACTTACATTCTCGAAGACAGACCTGTGTTCAAATAAAACTTCCTGTGCTCCTTAGGTGTTTATCGCAGCCTACAGCAGTCTTATAGCATTAGCTCCCAGGACGTCCTGATTGCCATGGACTACTGTGAGGAATCACTGCAGGAGATCGATGTCACCTCTTTTCTGCAGACCCTCTGTGGACACATGAGGGTGTTCAGGGAGCACGGCGGGGCTCTGGAATGGGTAGGGAATACCAAACCTTTAAGGAGCTCGGCTACTTTTATGATTGGCGAGATGGAGAAGGAACAACCAGATTTGGCCTCTTCGTCCAGGTAAGTCCAACAAATCCTCGAAATAGACAAAACGATTAATAATGTGAGAAAACAAAGGAGAGATGTTACAAGTATGATACATTATGTCCACGACTAATTTCTTTCACTGGATATTTGCCTGAGGACGAGCCCTAGCTGGTCCAATGAGAACCATAGTCTGCCTTCTGTTGCTGGTTTTTGAGTGTATTGTGAACGTGCGTATACAGTGAGGGAAAAAATTATTTGAACCCCAGCTGATTTTGTAAGTTTGCCCACTAACAAAGAAATGATCAGTCTATAATTTCAATGGTAGATATTTGAACAGTGAGAGACAACAATGACAAAAAAATCCGGAAAAATTAGTTTCAAAAAGAGTTATAAATTAATTTGCATTTCCATGAAGGAAATAAGTATTTGATCCCCTATCCGTCAGCAAGATCTCTAGCTCCCAGGTGGATCTTATACAGGTAACGAGCTGACATTGGCGGCCCTCTCAGCTCGTTACCTGTATAAAAGAGACCTGTCCACAGAAGCAATCAATCAATCCAGATTCCAAACTCTTCACCATGGCCAAGACCAAAGAGCTTTCCAAGGATGTCAGGGACAAGATTGTGGACCTACACAAGGCTGGAATGGGCTACAAGACCATCGCCAAGCAGCTGGGTGAGAAGGTGACAACAGTTGGTGCAATTATTCACAAATGGAAGAAACATAAATTAACTGCCAAACTCCCTTGGTCTGGAGCTCCATGCAAGATCTCACCTCGTGGAGTTTCAATGATAATGAGAATGGTGAGGAATCAGCCCAGAACTACTCGGGAGGAACTTGTCAATGATCTCAAGGCAGCTGGGACCATAGTCACCAAAAAAACAGTTGGTAACACACTATGCAGTGAAGGACTGAAATCCTGCTGTGCCCGCAAGGTCCCCCTGCTCAAGAAAGCCCATCTACAGGCCCGTTTGAAGTTTGCCACTGAACATCTGACTGATTCAGAGGAAGACTGGGTGAAAGTGTTGTGGTGAGATGAGACCAAAATCGAGCTCTTTGGCATCAACTCAACTCGCCGTGTTTGGAGGAGGAGGAATGCTGCCTATGACTCCAAAAACACCATTCCCACCGTCAAATATGGAGGTGGAAACATTATGCTTTGGGGGTGTTTTTCTGCCAAGGGGACAGGACAATTGCACCGCATCAAAGGGAGGATGGATGGGGCCATGTACCGTCAAATGTTGGGTGAGAACCTCCCTCCCTCAGTCAGGGCATTGAAAATGGGTCGTGGTTGGGTATTCCAGCATGACAATGATCCAAACACACGGCCAAGGCAACAAAGGATTGGCTCAAGAAGAAGCATATTAAGGTCATGGAGTGGCCTAGTCAGTCTCCAGACCTTAATCCCATAGAAAATCTGTGGAGGGAGCTGAAGGTTCGCGTTGCCAAACATCAGCCACGAAACATTAATACTTGAAGAGGATCTGCAAAGAGGAATGAGCCAAAATCCCCCCTGAGATGTGTGCAAACCTTGTGGCCAACTACAAGAAACGGCTGACCTCTGTGATTGCCAACAAAGGTTTTGCCACCAAGTACTAAAGCACGTTTTTCAAAGGGATCAAATACTTATTTCCTTCATGGAAATGCAAATTAATTTATAACTCTTTTTGAAACTCATGTTGTCTCTCATTGTTCAAATAAACCTACCATAGAAATTATAGACTGATCATTTCTTTGTTAGTGGGCAAACTTATAAAATCAGCTGGGGTTCAAATAATTTTTTCCCTCACTGTACATAACTACTCTAATTTAGTCTCAGAGATGCAGTCAGGGTTGGTCAAAATATCAAACAACAGAGGGTAAAGTCTGGGACTTTCTGAATGACAATAAATGCAATAGTCATTTGCATCTTCTGTTTCCTCTTCGTTAAAAATAGACCATGGGGTGTTTTTAAAGGACAGCTCAGCCATGCCTTTGTATAGCTTCTGAAATGGATTTCTCTAAGAGTCAACTGTGCACGTGTGTTTCCTCTGGCTTGTTGACATCATTTCAAAGACAGTGGTCACATATTTTGTGAGGAAACAGCCAGTGCAGCAGTGTGGGTCACTCATTAAAGTGTTTTTGAACACCTAGGGAGCTCTTTGGAATGAGCTAAATATAGTTTTGTAATTAGTACAGTATAAAACTTTGATTGTCCATTCGTAGTTAGTCGATGGGATTCGACAGCAATAACGAAAGTATAGAAAAGCAGAAAATTATGAGTTCAACAGTCCACTAGATGGTGCTCTTTACTTACTAAATGTTATTTAGTTAGTCAGCAAAGCTAAGGGGCTTTTCCCTGTGATCACCTGTTCACTCTTCATAATGTTTCTTTAAACCACACAGGACATTAACTCAGTGAACACATTTCATTTTCTGTGAGCCTAAAGAATTTTTAATCTTGCTATTTGTCTGGCAATAGTATTGAAATGGAGGATGGTGAAGCTGAATCCAGAGGGAAGTCCTGTGCTTGTACACCTCCACCAAATCTGCACGAGTCCAAGACCGCCGAGTTCCCCCTGACTCTGCTACAGACACAGCCCAAGTGTGAAGTGTACCCGGATCTGCACAGGCTAATACAGGTATCGTCTGATGCCCGATGGGTAAAAAAGACCAATGCACTATTTGGAAAGTAGAATATGTTTTTATTTTATTGTACATGTTCATGAAGCACCATCTACAAACTGATTCAGTCACATTTAAAATTAATTGTTTGACAGGAGAAATTTATGGATATTGTGTCTCAGTATTTCAAAACGGTGCCCTCAAATCCACACTACTTCTTCTACTGCCCATCATCCCCTAAGAAAGAGGTAAGGTGTTTGACATTTATTTCTGATCTTACATGGCGGGGGTTTGCCCTAACTGAATATATTTGCATCCATGTGCCATTCCTTTTAAATTAATTTAAAATGAATGCTAGATTTTGTTTTAACTAGAAGAAAAATAAACAAAAGCTGTAGGTACCAAGTAGGGGAGTTGAAAATTATCAGTCATACTCAGAGATGAAAGTAACGTTTGTCTCCACAGGAGGACTCAGAGGATGGTGAGACGGAGCGGAGACTCAGTGAGGAGGTGGTGTCAGAAGCTGAGCCAGCTATGGAGGATGGTAAGGATCATTCAGAACCGTTCCAATGCATTTGTCGTTGCAGCTAAGGACAGTCAGTCACATTGTTTGATCCTGATAAGTCATCTACACAGTCAGTTAAAAGGTTGATACGCTCCCCCTAAAGTAAAACACAACAGGTGAAAATAATCTAATATAAATAGACTTGGGTAAGTTTACTGGGTCATGTGAAGTTAAGTCAGTTACATGTGTGTTAACAGGTGAATTTGGGACTTGGTCAACAGAATAACAAGAGTAATAATGAGCTTTGAGCTCTCAGCTGTTAAATATGACTCCAAAACGCTCCAAATCTCAGTTAAGTCTATGGAGATTTTTGTTTGGAGTTTCATAATTCAAAACAGATCTTTGCAAAGTAATCTAAATGTGTTCAAATTCGTAAAACTATGTAACCTGTTCATAAATTAAAATAAATGTCCCTTTAGACGATTCCCAACTCCTGTACTAGGTGCAGTGACAGTCTTTGCCACGTGTCCAACAATTGTAACTCGCCAGCTCCTTGTCCTGTGTGTAGAGAATGTGTTGGGCTGCTGCAGCATGACAGAAAGTGACACCGATTTGGTGGTGGAGTATGAGGAGCATCCAAGTGCTGGCCCCCATGGACAGGGTGAAGAAAGGTCCCTGTCCGACTCCAACACTGTCAGCCAGGACCAGGACTCTTTCAGCATCCTGGAGGGAGACTCTCTGCTGGAGCCTGAGGGCCCACAGCTGGACATGCCACCGCTTTTTGTTCACGTCACATGTTCTGTGAACATGAAAAGCTGCCATGGTTCCATGCCCGTACAGACACTGCCCACCTGTCTTGGTGAGCACGGTTTGAATTCTGTCCTCACTTTCCAAGAAGAGTGAAACACTGTGTTGACTGACACTGCTTTCATTCAGTCATTTAACCGTTAATTCATTCATCAAAACAACAGTTTCATCATTTTGGTTCTCACCTTCCCTCTGTAAAAATGGTTTTCATTTGGTTTGAAAGTGGGATTCTGTCTTATTTCAGGTGAGATAATTTCCTGCCTGGAGAATGCAGAGACCCTCCAGACTGTGGATTTGAATGAGCTCTCCGTCACACTGGATCTTTTTGTCCTGACACTACCTCTGGAGATTGAAGTCATGGCTGATTTCCATCACAACAGGTGAGTTGCAGCATCGGACGATGTTTGGAAATGAATAATCGTGATGATTCTGTGACATTGTCATTGTGGTTTTCTTGTAAACAAACAAACGTTTGGTTTTGAATCCTAAAAGGTGTGTTGAATTAATTCCCTTTCTCATAAGAGATTAGTAACATTTCATCAGTATGTTGAAACCCCTGATGTCTATATCCATTTTAAACTGGCACGGGTCATTCTTTCTCTCTCTGCATGTGTCAGCACCTTACTATGTTCCATGGCTACCAGCTTGTGAAGAAATCAAATCAACAGTAAATGCATCTGGAGCTGTTTTGATGTTATAATAATTGTCATTGTCAGTCTCAACAAAATGAAAAATCTCTCTTCTCAGTTTGAGAATTGGTGCTAATAAAGATGTCAGTTTGGATTCTGAGTTATTACGATGGGCATTTGTCACTATTTATCAATTTCAGTGAGTAAGTCAACTTATTAAAAACAGAGAGCTGCTTGTGAAATAATTTCTTCAAGCCTCTGCTTGTGGTTTAAAACTCTACTAGTGTAAGAGCGCATAATCATAAAAATTTAATATTGATAAGACTGTACATTTCCTGCCCACACAGACGCTATATAAGATGCATCTTTAAGCAACAGAAGTAACGATCTGTTCTTTGTACGCAGGTACACATCAGAGAGCAGCGTGTCCCTGAATCGTTCGCCGGGTCAGCCCTCGTCCTATCGCTCTGATGAGGAACTGATGGCAGCGTTGGATGGTCTGAGGGGACCGGGTGTTGACGGGTGAGCTCATTCAACAATACAACTGCCGCATTTTTTCTGAGGGCTTCTGTACATCAACAGGAGTGTCTGTTTTTTTCCATCAGGGTCTCGGGTGATCCTTTATCCAAACTCCCACTTCCTCACAAATTAGCCATTCTGGCCACAATGGATGATGTAAGTGCCCCTTATGTGTGATCTATCATAACAGCAATGCAACCACAACTACCACGAAGAAGAAGAGAGCTACACTTGTTTTTTTTTTCCTTATTACATTCTTCCAATTGCAGTATATAATACAGCACACAGACACTGTATGCATTAGTGTACTCGACATTCAGAGGTTCTTAGGAGCTGAAAATTGATGGAAACAAAACAAACCAAGGTTCAGTAGTAGTAGTAGAGTGGCAGATTTGGCAGATGAGTTGGTGAATGGGTCAGTGCTAGTTACACCTGGACCTGTTTTAGTTTCCTGCATATTGACAGGAAAGCTAAATATTTCAAACTATAAAAATGAATAAATAAAATTAAAACTAAAAACCTGCATGTTTCCAAGTCTTATCTTATGGAAACCAACATCGAATTGCTTCCACTCACCGTCATGTCTGTCAGTCTTGACCGTTATACATATTACCTACGCAGTAACATTATTACTGTAAATTTGGAAGTTTCCAGGGCTGGACGTCTACACACACAGACTATTTGTAAAAAACATTACAGCTTGTAGGAGCTGCTAGCAAGTCTTTTTAGTTTTGTTAATTGTTGGAAAGTGTTGATTTATTCGTCACTGAAACCGTGACGTCTGTATTTGGCTGCTAAACTCAAACCACAGCGATGACCCTCCTTTGGTTTGACTTTGTTTTAGATCCGATGGCTGTTGGAGGATGAGATTGTTTCCGCTCTCCGCCACTCTCGGGTCATCAGCTCAGCCATGCTGCAGAAAGTGGCAGAGCATGTCATGCGTTCTATCGGTCGGACACACTGCCACACTGAAGATGTCCCACTTCAGTTTGTCTTCGGGCCTGAGCAGTCTCTGGAAAAATTCAAAGAGGCAAGGGCACACGCATAGCTCCTGGAATATTCTCATTAAACCGGGAGATAATTCACACTTTGTCTTTC
This sequence comes from Channa striata, assembly GCA_033026295.1. Lineage (NCBI taxonomy): Eukaryota > Metazoa > Chordata > Actinopteri > Anabantiformes > Channidae > Channa > Channa striata. The sequence continues at coordinate 16,230,933 of CM065189.1, read as the reverse complement.
TGGCTTGTTTTCATCATTAACTTTATTCCAAATTGTTTTCAAGAATACTTTGGCCCTGTTTAAATCAAATATAATTGTGATCTTCTCCACGTTGGGCTCATAGTGAAACGTGTTACTAAATACCGTCTGATCTTGCAGGAGTTCCGCAGAATATCGTTCTCTGGCTACGTGCTAAAGGGTGAACAGGACAGCTTCTACTACCTGTCCCTGAGCAGACTGCACCCGCAGAGGATACGTGCAGCAAAGAGCCTCGCTGAGAGAGCTGCAGACGCCCCACAACAAACTGCCCCCTGCAGTGTTGGGGCACAAGTAGAGGATGTGATGCTGGAGAGCGAAGCAGAGGTTCAGGCAGACAGTGAGGTCAGACAAAGCAATAAACAGAATTAATGTCTGGTTCTGTAAGATTTTCCTAGTATTTAATTTTGTTTTTGATTGTATTTTATTGAATATGCATTTAGTCATTTGGCAAACACTTTAATCAACGACAGTGTACGAGACAGTAACACACTCAGTGGTTGCCCTATGAGGTTCAGTGACTTGGTCAAAGACTGTAGCGTGTTCACCTGCTCCCGTGGCTGGAATAATAAACAGGTCTCCTGAGCGCAGACTTGGGCCCCAACGAGGACAGAATAATGACAAAAATAATAGAAGAAGTATCTTAATAAGATCACATAAAATGATCCCATAATAAAACAATCCTTCTGTGTGTATCCAGTCCAGTGTCCTCTGTTGACATGTGACCTCTGACCCTCAGAGTGAAGACAAGAAGTCCATCAGTGTTGTTGCTGACACGCCCAGTGACACAACTCTGGATGCAAACGGGCCCAACAGAGCCTTGAACCCTGAGGCAGATGAGACTGTCAGGGGTCAGCTCACTACCCCCCAAGTTCAGGCTGACCGGAGCACAGAGCCTTCCTCACCTCCCAAGACCCCATCCAGTGTCAGCCTGGCTGAGTCCACACAGTCAACCTCTCACAGTGAGTGTCACAGGCACCAGTGCATCTGGACCTTCAGTGCATCGGTCCGATCACTAAAGGCATACCAGTAGACTATTATGTCTGCCTGACACATGTATATTTCTAGCATCTTTCATACCTCGCTGAAATGATCAGTTAATTGTAAAGGTAATCAACATGAGTTAAAAATGCTCATTTTCATATTGCAGCTTTTCAGGTGAGGGCTTCATGTCACTTTAAATCGAGTCATGCATTTGTACTGTTAGTCTTACAGTGTGATCCTGCTAACAATCCGTCTCCTGACTGTCTGTCCTCAGGCTGTGGCAAACTTAGGCCAAGTCGCGTCCAGAGTGTTGTCTCCAGCCAGGGCAGTCTAGACTCTGACATGCGGGGTAAGAACTGCACAGCGGTGTAGAAATAAAATGGGTAGTCCAGCTCTGCCTAGACCTGGAACATCTCTGAATGGTCTTCTCCCTAGTGATCCACATACACATACAGTCGCTCTGAAAGTATTTGAAGGGCAGGGCCAGTTCAGTTGTTTGTACAGTTAATTTTAAGACTGCTGTGTTATGGATCAAAATGTGAGGTCCGCTCAATGCTTTTGCTTGTTAAGCTTTTGGGACAACTGAGACAACAGGTGCTGTGTTCTGAATTTACAGAGAGCAGTGGAACACCGCTGGTGGCTTAAGCCTTTAGAATCAGTTCGAATGACTTTACTCGCATTCATAACTCAGGCTGCAGAGCTTTTGATCACAGATGCTGTTGTCATTGCCACATTTTTGTTACCAGGGTGGTTTGAATGACTTTAATGAAGATAATTAAAGAAAAATGTCATAATTTGTGTTGTTTTTCAGGTTATGATGGTGGCAGCAGTGACTCGGAGTGTGAGAGCCCAACCCTGGATGAACAGGAGTGTCAGTCACCGCTTATGCCAGACTTCTGGCTCATTGTTAAGATTCACCAGGATAGAGTGACAGTCTACTCGCATTCCAGGTCAGGCCAGCCTGCTACTTTCTGCTGTTAATATTTACTAATCAGCCTGCAGCACTTTAGAGCAGGATGTCGTTTCTGTGTAAACCAGAAATGTGTGATGCATTTCACAAGTATTCAAGTCTCTTTCCGCGTGTGATTGGATTTGATTAATTTCTGAGGACTTGCTTTTTCAGGTGCTTCACAGAAGGAAAAGATGTCAGTGCAGAGGAGCTGGAGAAGAAGGAGGAAGAGCAGGAGCTGCCTGAATACTTACAGCTGCATCAAATGGTCGTCAGGAAGATCGGTGAAATATGCAGAGTTGTCAATCAGGTGGATACTGCAGCACCCAGCATCATGGGTTTCTTTTTAAGGAAAAACACAAACACACAGTGGCACCCAAAATGTAATCAGATATTCGAGCCCTGAAGTCCTACAACTAGAAATAAGCTACACAACTCAGCAGTGAAACAGATACAGTTACACAGATTAATTTAATTATTGAGGAATATGATCGTCTCACGTATTTGTTTCAAGAATATGCTAACCATGCTTCCAGTAAACTGCTGTGACACCCTTTAGCAGTGACGGCTTCAAACAGTAATTTCCAGGAACTCTTGTTCCTTGAACTTGGGCATGTAGGAAGGCTGTCTTGCTGCGTGATTGACTTTTTGTTAAGCTTCAGTTCAGACAGATGCTTTGATTTTGCTGAACTCAGAATCCATTGCTATATTGATTATTGCAAGCCGTCTTGGTGCAGAGGCAGCAAAGCCGCCCCGCTCCTGACACTGCCAACACCAACGTAATTTTGGCTCTTACCTTGGTCTGGATCTGTCCATGGAACATTCTTCCAGTAGTCTTCTGTTCATTTACTGGTCGTTCCAAACTGTCCAGATGGTCAACTTGTTAACACTGACAATAGCTCGTGCAAGAGACGCTTTTAGCTTCCCAGACTATTCCACCGCTTGGTCTTGGTTTTGGCCAACCACTCCCGAGGAGGCTGACGCTGGTGTTAATGGTCTCCATTCGTATGCACTGCGCCTTTTGTAACCCTTTATAGTCTGGTGAGCATCGGTCAAGCTGCTTCTCAGGTCCTGAAGAATCTCCTTTGTTCGAGCTGTGGAAAACTTGTTCAGACTTTAATATTGGAGATTTCCTTAAACAAGACAGGACCTCCCAGACTTACTGAGGATTTCGGTTACATTTATTTAGAAATAGTTAATTCTGAAGGGCTCACAAGCTCAAGTGCCACTAAATTATAATATCCACCGAAATATATTAGCTACACATAAATGAACAGAAACATCAGTCCAGCCTTGTGTTCAGTGATTTAATTTAGTTGTTGTTCAGTTTTTTCTATGTCTGCATTTTGTCTGTTGCCTGGTAAAATCCTTTACTGCAGATAGATTACTGTGTTCACATTACTGTCCAAACCCACTGTGAATAAGTAAAAATGCAGCACTGTGTTTACGGTGTGCGCGGTTTGTAGTGAAATGCATCCACGTGTGTGTGTGTGTAGCGTATGCTGCTGCAGGACTTGCATGACAGCCACGTTTGTAACTCGCTGCTGGTGGCTGAGAGTGAGGAAGACATCTGGAAGAGTGAGTCCCTCTACAGGCAGAGGGTCAACGCATCCGATGGTAAGGCAGGAGCAGACGATCATTTTGCCGTGATTTGTTCAGGGTTTCGGTTTCGTGCCAGTGAGGTCTGTAACGTGATGTGTTTTTCACGGTGACCACCCAGATTACAACACAGAGGAGAGCTACCAAGCCAGAGACTATCTGGCAGCCACGATGCAGTTCATGCCTGGACATTTTGCCTGTGATGTGGTGTGGAGCACAATCATCCACATCCATCCACGCCTCAAGATGGGACCCAACATGGGGGTGGCACGGGGTGAGTGGTCCATCTGAACACTTTGTGTATGGAAAGGAACGATGGGCGCTTTTCTTCTTCTGTTGTTGATACGGATTCAGTCGATTTGAATTGAAAAAACATCCAAACCATGTGATAAAAATAATAAAATTGCAATACTTAATCATAACAAAATAAAGTTAAAACTATTTCTCTGTGCCAGTGGGTATGCCACTTATTTCTCATGACCCGTGATGAGTAATAAGACTTTGTATCATTCCTCGGATCTCATTAGGATCTAATATGAGCTGTAAAATAAAGTGTTGGCAGAAATAAGATTTAAGTTTTTTGACTTATCTGTGGCTCTTCGAGACTTGGCATTTAAGTTGGCCGTGTCGCTCAGGGCCGGCTGCTCTCATGCCCTTGTGTAGGACACTTGGTGTCCAGCTGAGAAGCTTGTTGTGGATTTGTGTTTGTCTTTCACATTGGACGTGCCGAACCTCTCACTGTGTGTTTTGTGTTGCTGTTGTAGCGATCCAGGCCCTGCGCTCTGTGCTGAACTCTTTCTGTGTGGTCAACAGGAAGAACATGTTTGTCTACCAGGAGCGTACCACTAAATCAGTCTTCTACCTCAGGTTAGTTGTTAAACTACATGTTGGTCAGCCAGTGTTGCCCCAAACGCCCTCATTCTGCATTACCGGTACGATTACTGGTGGCTATATCGCAGTTCACATATTTTGTTCAAAACAGTTTGTTTACACATTTTGAAATGAAGAAACGTGTCAGTCAGCGGAACAGCGTGTCTGGTTTAAAAAAAAAAAAAAAAAAAGCAAAAGCGCTTAGGTTTATGAGCAAAGAATGAATGTAAGTAGAAGATTCTCGGTCGAGCATCTTCAGAAAGTGTTCTCTTGATGTCTTCACTGTAATTGTGAAGACATTAAGAACCCAATCAATCATGGGGCTAAAGCAACATTACCAGTCAAAACGAGTCCCTTAATGGGGGTCAGACAAAGTCTTGCAGCATGTCATGTTTATAACGATGCTCTACAGTCAAATGTTATTGCTAATTTAACATATAGAGCTGAACCCGTTCTGCTTAGTTTTCAGACAGGATATGGGTGTGGCCTTGTGATTACAGTAGTTGCATCATAATTTACTCATGTACTATATCTACTCAAAGACAGCATATAGACACACCTGTGTACACAATATGAACGATGCAGGCATCAGCTTCTAGCTTCGTTATGAAGCTGTCTAATCCTGTTTTTTCCAGCTTTTCTCACTAAACCTTTGTTCTTCATGAAACGCCCTTTTTTTGATTATGAAGTTCACGAGAAGTTGTTCAGCTCATAGTGGATGTATTAACTACAGTTCTTTGCCACTTTTGGACCATTTTCATGAAGAAAACATGACCCATCATATTGAGCTATGTCATACTGCCTTTTAAAGTTATCAATATCATCATCTTGAATCTCAGATTCACTGACTCCATCTTTACTTAGTTTCCAGCACTTTGTTTGATCTCAGAGAGAGCAGATTGTAACGACTAGGGAGGGACAAGAACAAGGACAGCCAGTGGGTTGTATTTGATATAAATGGCATTAAGAGTCGTTATTCCCCGATTATCTTCATTGCATGACTAAACCCAGCTCCATAACTGGTTTTATACCTTTTCCTTGTCCCCAGACTCTGCGAAACATCACTAACAGGGAAGTACTCAGACATGGATGGAAACTTCCACGTGATTCGCTCTGTTGGGCTCATGAGGAGTCAGGAGCCCTTGTCGTCAGAGGACCTTACAGTAAGTGCACTTAAAATAGCAAAGCTGAGGAGACGTGTCCCCATATGTATAAAATAATTTAACTATTGAGCAGCTCGGTTAGTTTCCTGTGTTTTTATCGACATTTTTAGCTGTAACTAGAGATGTGTCTGATAACATTTATTTATTTACTTATTTATTAAGTCTTACTGGCTAACGAAAAAAATGAAAAAACAAGGACAATAAACCTGTTTGCCCTTAATCACTTTAATTATTGAATAAATTCAGTTAAATTGAATAAACACAAGCCGTTCACCAGGTTCTGTGAATTGTGGTTTTCTTCATCCTCAGGCAGCAGAAACGCTGCCCTGATGGGAGTAGTGAGAAGAGAGTGTGACCCAGCGTGTGTGGCTTGATTAGGGATCTTCTTAGCCCTTAACCTGCTGTTTAGTGCAGATTTCCTGCAGATTAGGGAAGGTGGTTCCCTAACCTAACCCTAACCGAAAAACTGCACTAAGCAGGACCTCTTAGTCCCTAAAAGGATGGTCCACTCGGCTGAATGGACTACCCTTTTAGGGACTAAGAGGTCCTGCTTAGTGCAGTTTCTCTGTGCTGCAAGTGTAAAAGTTCCTGAGCACCTTGGGCGGGAGCTTAAAGTCTCCTAGTCGTCTAAGGAGGTACAGACGCTGTCTGGCCTTCTTCACCGTGATGTGATGTGATGTGATGTGATGTGTCCAGGACATAGTCGCTCCCAGGTATTTGACAGAGTTCACTCTGTCCACTTCGGAGCAGCTGATGACATGGGTGGAAGAACCTCTGCTGTTTACTCTTTGTTTGGCTAATGTTCAGCAGGAGGTGATTCTCCCGACACCAGTCCTCCAGGTGGGAGACCTCCCTCCTGTCGGCTCCCTCGTTGTTGTGAGACATCAGTCCCACACCGTGGTGTTGTCTGAGGTGGCTTCACAGTCATGGGTGTACAGCAGAGGTCCGTGCACACAGAGGGGGAAGAGGTGTTGTTGCCCAGCTGGTCAACTTGTGATCTGGTAGTCTGGGAGCACTGGACCCACCTGCGAAAGGAGGGGATCAATCCCAGGTCCCAGCTGTAGTCTCACATAGTTCCCCTTACCCGCATCCACATGCGACAGGGTCTTTTATTGCCGTAGTTGACTACTACTGGGATCCTACAAATGCTAAAATGTACTTGAAATAAATGTATCACCCTATTTTAAATAGTTTGAAGGTGATTTTTGAGAAGTCGCAGAGGATCCACAATAGTTTTATGACTCTTTTTAACACATGGCCCTGGCTTGTTGTGACAAGACACCCGGGATTTTTAGTTGATGTCCCCTGCTGTTAGTGAAGTTTTCTCCTACCTTCACCACATTTGTGGCTATTTGTAACGCACAAAAGTGTGTTACACTTTATGTTTTACATATGTTTAAAATGGGTTATTTTGGGTTTTTCCTCCTTGTATCCATGTAGCTCAAAAGTCCGCAGAGACTGTGTGTGGTTCAGCAGCTGGATTTCTAAGGCCTCTGTGGGTTTTAGCCTGTCCACCTAAGTGGAGATTGAGCCGTGGTCTGTCATAGACAGCATGGACACCAAGTCATTCTCGCCTGCATCTTTCTCACATCGTCGACATGTTTGCGTCTCTTTCTTCAGGGCTCCAGGTCGTCTCTGGAGGGCTCTCGGCCAGTTGGACAAGTGGACAAGCACATTCTGCTGCTGGTTCACGGAGTGGGGAATGCAGGTAAGAACCGGGGAAGTTCAGCTACTGATAGTGACTTAAAATGAGCCAGAGCCCAGAGACCCCACTGGTCTTTGTGTGACGAATGAACGGGAGACGGTCACTGGATCAGGGGAAGGCCACGAATACGCTAAAAGACCCCAAAATCTAAAACAAGACTAAATGGAAGCCTGGGAAATGATTTCAGAACATGAGCTATTTCGTCTTTGTATCAGTTCAAACCCTGGGTTGAACAGGGTTCAACCCAGGGTTGAAGGGTTAGACTGTGTGAGAGGTTAGACTGTGTGAGAAACCAGGACAGTAGGTTGAACGGGTCGATTTGAACAGTAAAAGGTTTGTTGACTGAGTGAGTTTCTATCAAAGTGTAGTGAGCAAAAAATGTTTCCATCCACTATTGTCATGGAGCTTTCAGGTTATGAATATTAAGTTTTTTTTACACCTTTTACACCACCAAAGGCTGTTTTCTACCACTGGCCACTAATGGTGGAACTAACATAACCATCAGTTTAACCATCACCTTTCAGTTAACAAGCAGGGTGGACCATGAGAACCCATGTGATCTATCATTTATCTTTTCTGCTAAATTAACATTGCGTTCTGAGGAAACTGGGGAGTACGTGGTTGTGGATTATGAAGATGAAACGCATATTTATTGATCATAGCTCTGTGTTCAATTGATGTGTTTACCACTCACCTTCTATCTGCCAACGATGAGATGTGTGTGAACGTACATTGCACAGTCCCTGCTTTACAAGAAAGAAGTAGTCCTCCAAAGGCCTGGTGTCACGGGAGGAGACCTTTCAGAGCCTGAGTGGAACAAGCTGCTGACTGATGGGGTTTTGGTGTAAACTCGTTCTCAGTGAGTTTGCCACTGTCCACTAGCGCAACAGTCAGTTGTTGCCATGACAACAAGTTGCAATTGTCAGTGAGTGATGCTGAGCAGGAAAATGTTCCATGATCCGGTGGGTTAGTGAAAGTCTGTTGACTTTGTTCGGTTTGTGTTTCATTGTCGTTGTGCCTGTGTGGTCTTGCCGTGCCGTTGATCCTTGCTTCAATCTAAAAGAACAATCTAAAATCAGTTGGATTTACAGGATGTTGTGTCTTTTGTGGACGTCTTGATGGCGCTGTTGTATTGGGAATGTCTCCTGTGTAAGACAGACTGGGATTAGAGTACGTCAGTATTTTCTCAGAATCCCCCAACAGCTCTATATGCGCCATCGATGAACAGATACACTTAGTCTCCATGACGTGGAATTGTTTCAGCTTAGCAGTTTTTGACAACATTTTGTTGTTTCGACGCCTGAAATTGAAAAACATGCAAAAACTCTGTGGGACCTTGCTCAAAGGGTCAAAAAGTGACTCGAATTAGGACGATTGGTTGGGCATAAATATTGTCATTGCTGCTCACTTGCTCTTTCTGCATTTGTCCTACAGATTGTGAACTTGAACCTCATCTGTAAGTGTAAATGTTGTTTATTTGTCACACAAAAAAAGGATGAGCTTGAATAAAATGAGCTCAAAAGATTTGTGATCAAAGCCTAAATTCTGGAAATAAAATACACTCAACTGTTAGATTCTGAAGCTGGGTGAGGGTGTTTGTCTTAAACGAGCTGTTCTCTGAAACATACTCTTGTCAAGCGGTGAAATACACCATCATTTAATTTGTTTCCCTGCTTTTTCCTTCAGGCCCAGAGATCACGGATGAGCTGGTTAAGGTGCTGCGGAAGCGCCTCGACGAGACCACATTGGACATCATTACTGTCATGCTTGTCCGAAACTGCAAGTTGACACCAGCTGATGTGGAGGTAAACTGCTATTTGTGTCCGCTGCAATTTTTCAGGAAAATAAAGGGAGACGCATTAATAAATGAATGAAACGTGTGTAGTTGCGCTACTGAGAGTCACTTTGGATAAAAGCCTTCACCCAATGTTGTCCGCTCAGTTTATCCAGCCATCAGGATCTCCAGCCACTGACGTGATGAACTTCAGGCTGCCCCAGTCCTGTCTTTCCTGGCTGCCCGCGGTGGCTCATTATCTCAGGCAGAATCTCCTCATCTTCCTGCATGTCCCCAAGTACACGGACAGCAACACTGCGCACCACTTCAAGGTAGAGTCCAGGCTCACCTCTGTGGGACTAATGCGATTAACGTGTGTAGGAAACGTAAAAAAAGTATAATTGAAAAATATCGCTCATCTCTTGTGAATAGTGTTAGAAGATGAGCAAGCTACAGGATGTTACTTCACAAAACACCCTCAGCACCTGGGAGAGCTGCTGACTAGCATTAGCATGTTTCTGCCAGGACAGTTTGTTAAAGCTAGTTCACCATCTATACTCATAAACTATATTTTAGTTTTATTACATTCTCATTACAATGTAATGATCACAATCACATGGCTTTTCATATCACTGCTATGTGGACGACACGCAGCTCTTCCTGTCCTTTCCGCCAAATGACTCCACTGTCTCGACACGCATCTCTGCCTACCTCTCTGACATCTCTGCCTGGATGAGAGAAAGATATCTTCGGATCCTCAACATTGGATCCGAAGTGATTGTTCCCGCTAAGTCGGCCAGAAATCTGGGGGTCATCATTGACGACCAACTGAGCTTCACGGAACACAACTTCTCAGTCTCTAGTTCGTGTAGATTTGACCTCTACAACATCACCAAGATCAGACCCTACCTCTCTGAGTACACCACTCAACTCATCGTGCAGGCATTGATCATATCTCGTCTAGATTATTGCAACGCGCTGTTGATGGGGTTACTGGCATGCACGACCAAACCCCTGCAGATGATCCAAAATGCAGCAGCACACCTTATCTTTAACCTGCCAAAAAGGACTCATGTCACTCCGCTCTTCAGATCTCTGCACTGGCTTCCTGTAGCTGCTAGGATTAAGTTCAAAGTTCTGTCTCTTGCCCACAGAGTGGTCAACTCAACAGCTCCGGCTTACTTAAAGTCATTCATTCAGGTCTACAACCCCTCCCGTCAGCGAACAACGTCTGGCAGTCCCAGCGCCACACAGAAGACACCAAGGAAAACTCTTCAGCTCAGTGATCCCACGATGGTGGAATGAGCTGCCAAACTCTGTGCGCTCAGTGACCTCACTCACTACATTTAAAACACTGCTAAAAACAGAACTCTTCCGTCTCTTCCTTAAAAAAAAAAAAAACTTGCTTTTTCTTTTTTCTCTACTTGCATCTCATGAAACCTTAACACTTGTTTGATAGCACTTTACTTTGCATCTCATGAAAGCTTAACACTTGTTTGATAGCACTTTACTTTGAGGTTTCTCTCCTAAACTTAGATTTTATTGCTTGTTTTTTCCTCACTTGTAAGTCGCTTTGGATAAAAGCGCCTGCCAAATGCCTAAATGTAAATGTAAATGTACAAAGAATCTGTGGTTCCAACACATAACACTACAAACGTCTGCTGCTCGCTCTGTGGTTTAGCGGTGGGGAACGGTGAGTGTGACTTTACGAACTCCTTAAAGTGCTTTGCATGATTTCTTGACTTGTAAGTCATCGCTGCTCACAAACCAAAAGTACGTCCCCACGCTGATAGTTGGCACTTTGACGTGTACAAGTCGTCTGTCTGAAGTGACATGGATGAAAATCGAATAAACCCTAGTTATAGGAGGCTTCCTGCTCTTTGACACGTCTCATTGTGAGGGATGAAATAAATGCTGATCCGTGCGGTTGGAGCTGACATCTGCTCTCCTCTTCTTTTCTGCAGCATTACTTTCATTTGAGCAGTGACTTGGCTGACGGGGATATCTACCTCTACAATAAACCTGGAGGCCAGGGGACAGGAGGCAAAGGTAATTGGGTTTCCCCCCAGCCCTCGGAGGGTGTGTGTGTGTGGTTTTCTCATGTTAGTAATTGTACAGCTTTTCTCCTTTGTATACTTCATCCTCAGTTATTTGGAAACATCTACATACTTAAGTTTTGGACTGTTGCTTGGACAGAACACGTAATATGAAAACGTCCCAAGTTTAGGAGTTTTTTTAGACTATATAAAAAGCAGTTAAAGGGAATTTATAGATGTTTATCAGGTGAAACGATTCAGTCAGCATAAATGTCATTTTAAAACAAAACTGAGGCTAGAATAAGTGAAGAAGATAATTTTGGGATACAGACGAAAGTTGTTGACAGGGTCTGTTTTTGCACTTAACCGATGGACGGGGCGCTCAGAGCCGTCATGTGGTTTTCCACTTGAACTGCCATTTTTCCAGACGACCACTGTCCACCACAATGTGGGTTTAATATAGCGGCCAAAAGATGCCAAAGGAGAATCCGAGGCATTTCTAGGACTATTGTTGTGTATGTTTAAGACATACAGTCTGTACAACCCAAAGTTCTAAAGAGTGCGTAAAAAAAACAGGAGGCTCTTTTGTCAGGTTCCTCCCCTGCATCTGCACATTGCAGGGACCTTGAGAAGTTCTTCTCTTTGTGTAACGAGTCTGTTCTTGTTCTGTTATCCTACTAATTGCTTGCGTCCTTTCCTTCTAACTTCAGCCTTTTGTGTGGTCGATGTGACCGGCTGTGAGTATCAGCACAAAGCGACGTCTTCCGTGTCGGATCATAAATGTTATTTTTGACACAGTCAACCTGAATCCTTCGAAGGCAGAACATTTCCCCTTTTCACCTCCTGCTACTCTTCATAAATCCTCACGAGGACCAACATGTGTTGGTGTGTTCGTTTGTCCAACAAGAGCTAACGATGTGAGACTAGGATAGTATCATTCTGTTTGCTGACACATTCTTTTCCAATCTATAATTCCCACATTAAACTCAGTCGACCTCTTCCTCTGCCTGTCTCCCGGAACAGAAACCACTGCACAGCCTCGTGTCATCGGTCACAGGAAAGTACACAATGTGCTCGCTTATACAGTCAACATCTAGCAGAGTTTTAGACTGTAGACCTTTTACTGAACTGGGATGTTATGGAATAGCCAAAAGAATGCACTACACCAACCATTCACTCCATTAATAACATTGGTGATTCTAATATTAAAAATATGATATGGTGTCCATAGAAATTCAGAACTGCAGTATGCAGAAGCATCATAATGGCACCTGTCAGCACATTTACCAACAGTGACTTAGACCTTTTATTTTTTTGGTTTTGCCATAAGTACCCTACAGTCTCAGTGCTCGAGTTATAACCAGCATCGACTGATGTGAGATTTTTGTAAGTTGTGGATTTGTAAGTACCTGGAGAGGATTACAGACACTGTTCCCGCTAAGCTGCACACTGCTGACTCAGTGTCCGCGCACATCAAATCTGCTCTGCACACACAAAAAAAATCCAACCTGAGTTGAAAATAAAATAAACACATAACGATTCATTCAGTGCTATTTTGTAATGTGAGTCAGTGAGTGAGCGGTGACCGGCTGCTCCGGCCCATGATGCAATTCACATACGTATTTACGGAGCCAATAAGCATCACTGACAGGCTACGACCGCGTCCTTATGTGTTTTAGCTTAGCATAGTGGTGTGTGTGACATGCTAATGAAGCTAAGTCCTGCTTATGGTGACCCTCTAAAATAATGGCAGAACAAACTCGCAGTGGCACATCCCCTCGTACACAGGTCAGGAACAAGGTTTTTGTCATTTTCATTGTCAGTGGGATAAAGCACGTAATTAAAAGCATTTAACAGAAATGTAAATGCTGTGATTTGATTTAGATGTGATGCTGGCATGGGGGGCGCTCAGGGAGTTTGTGTTTTCTCAGACACGGGAAAAATTACAGGGAACATTGGTTACAGAGTGATGTCAAAGACTTTAGATGTTCATCAGTCCACACGTGGACTGTCAAAATCATTCCAAAGGCACAATGGGGGGGTACACACCGACATTCAATGCACTTCGCACACAAAGGTTCTCTGAGCATTTGAAACCTGACCCATGCTGTTTGCCCGTGGTGCTTGCCAACTACCTGCCCTGCTCGGAGTTGACCAGTGTTCAGCTGGGCTGCAAAGAATAACTGATGTTGCTGTTCTGTGGATGTCTCTGATGTTGGCCCAGGTACCATGTCGGAGCTGGTTCAGCAACTCTTCCCACCTTCCCAGTTTAAAGGTATCACAACATGTCTCTTTTCGTTTCCCCGACAGCCTTTCCCAATCATCGTGTTTTGTGAAGCCCATGCTGCTGCTGGCCGTCTGTGCTCTGCTCCCGGCCTTTTACTTTCTGTTATGGCCTTTGTTTGCAGCACCACACCTCCTTCAGTTAAGGCTTCCTACAGCTTCATTAAAACCCTTTTTTTTGGTTACAGAGTTGGCATGGACCTCCCTGGTGCATGGACTGTGGTGTCACTGGTGGCTGATCCAGTGTTGTCTGCCAGACTGGCTTTTGTCGCACTGACTTTGCTTCAAAGAACATAACACAACCAACATGCAGTACCGTCAAAACACAACCCGACAGAGAGGAAATAAGGTTCTAAAGAAAAACTAGGTTTTAGTAAAGAAAGCCTGTATGTAGAAATGAGCCGGGGTAACCCTAGAGTAAATGCGTATGTTCCTTACAGCTGGACGGTGGACGCCTTGAGTCAGATACGGGGCTCCATCATGTTCAGTCCCTGCTCAGCTGTGGCCCCAACCACTAAGAACTGAAACTGTCATGAGAGGTAGTCGTCCCCAGTTCAAATTGAGTAAACTTAAATATTAATATTATCATTAAACTCCGTGGTCAGTATCAGGATGTCTTTAAGTCCTGTCTAAATGCAGCTCAAGTCTTAATCAAACCATGTCTGCGCCTCATCTGTTTTGGATCCATCCTAAAAGCGGAAAAGCAACGAAAGTCTTTATGTTTTTTTTTTTCATTATTCGGTGAGATTAATTGAGAGGCTTGATAATTTTTAGCAGATTGCAGACTGACCACTCGTCTTCAAATTAGCCAGGAAGTGACCCAGGAGAAACTCCTGGATACGCTACAGTAGTTCTGCTCCTCTCCTTTCACTAGAGCCAGACCAGACACCCTGGGCCTGTCCATTATTTAATGCAGATCTTTATAGATATTATGATTGTTGGTTTGGAGATGTTAAACTAACTCACAGTCCTTACTTAAAGTCTGTGATTCTATCTGTTTCTGCAATGTTTTTTTTCCATTGTTTGATCTGTGTACATTAGGTTTGAGCTGAAAAGAGAGACCTGACCTCCCTCAGAAGTCCCACAATCTCGAGTAAAGAAGATTCCCGTAAAATATAAAACGCACAGTTTGTTTTCTTTACTCATGTTCTGAGGTGTTATTAGCAGAATATTACGTTTTTAGCCAAGAGTTTGCTGCTGTGTCCGTTTTCCAACACACATTAAAGACAGGCTGATCTTCAAGCCTGCAAATGATGCTCCCCTTCTGATGTAGTCAGGTATATGAAGGCTACACAGGCTTGAGGAAAGCCTGACCTTTGCTTGTTGGGCTATACAGCTTTTAAATTATCCACCGTGTTGGATCCCACTCGTCCTCTGTGATGATCACGAGGAAAGTGACACACACAGCACCGAATTTTCACGTTAAACTGCTGCATTGTCCAGCTGTGCTGCAGAATCCTGCCTAATCGTGCTGACTGGTGGTTTCTGTTTACCGCACTGTAGTATGGCGGCTCTAAGGACGTGCTCATGGTGTCGTTGTGCAGCATTGAAATAATTTCAGATGGCTTCTGGGACTACGATCAAAACATATAAAATTCAACCCACAAAAGGGACTAGTGGGACTGAGCTGCATTTGATAGGTTGGTGGGTGTTAATGTCATGAAGTTCTCTCACTGACGTACACGAATCTCCTGTAATGTCGCAGTAACAGGTTCTGTGCTTCAGAACATTCAGGTTATAATCAAACAATACAGATGTGGTGCTGTTCAAATATGGTCTGGACTGTATGGAAATGTGTATCTTTTCACCTCTACTTCTCTTTCGGCTTTTCCTATCAGGGGTCGCCACAGCGAATCATCCTTTTCCACGTCACTTTATCCTGTGCATCTTCCTCTCTGACACCAGTTAAACTCATGTTCTCTGTTAGAACTTCCATATATCTCCTCCTTGGTCATCCTCTCGCCCTCTTGCCTGGCAGCTCCATCTCCAACATCCTTCTACCAATATATTCACTATCCCTCCTCTGCACATGTCCAAACCATCTCAATCTGGCCTCTCTGACTTTGTTGCTAACAAAGGCAACGTGCGCTGTCCCTCTGATATGCTCATTCCTTATTCTGTCCAACCTTGTCATTCCTAAGGAGAACCTCAACATCTTCATCTCTGCTGCTTCCATCTCTGCCTCTTGTCTCTTTCTCACTGCTACTGTCTCTAACCCATAGAGCAGAGCTGGTCTTTCCTTTGAGTCTTGCTGACACTCTTCTGTCACACAGCATGGCAAAAAAGAAGGGACTCAAAGCTGATCCTTGGTGTAGTTCCACCTCCACCTTAAACTCCTCTGTCTGACCTACGGCACATCTCACCACCGTCATGCTCCTCTCATACATGTCCTGGACTACTCTGACGTACTTCTCCGCCACTCTCGACAACCTCATACAGTACCACAGCTCCTCCCTTGGCACCCTGTCATACGCCTTCTCTAAATCCAGAAAGACACAATGCAGCTCCTTCTGACCATCTCGGTACTTTTCCATCAACAACCTCAAAGCGAAAATGGCATCAGTGGTGCTCTTACGGGGCATGAAACCATACTGCTGCTCACAAATCTCCACCTCCTTCCTAAGCCTGGCTTCCACTACTCTTTCCCACACCTTCATTGTGTGGCTCATCAGCTTTATCCCTCTGTAGTTGCTGCAGTTCTGTGTGTCACCCTTGTTCTTGAAGATCGGCACCAGAACGCTTCTCCTCCATGCCTCAGGCATCTTCTCACTCTCTAAAATCCTGTTAAACAGACTTGTCAGAAACTCCACCGCTGTCTCTCCTAGACACTTCCTCACCTCCACAGGTACGTTATCAGGACCAACAGCCTTTACGCTCTTCATCCTTTTCAGAGCCTTCCTCACCTCATCCCTTCTAATCTCTGCTATTTCCTCCTCCATAACATCCACATCTTCCTCTCTTCTTTTCTTGTCATTTTCCTCATTCATCAGCTTCTCAAAATACTCCTTCCATCTTGTCTGCACACTCTCCTGGGTTGTTAGCACCTTTCCATGTCTGTCTTTAATCACCCTTATCTGTTGCACATCTTTCCCATCCCTATCTCTCTGTCTGGCTATCCTGTACAAGTCCTTCTCTCTTCCTTCCTTCATCTGAAGTGTCTAACCTGTCATACAGCTCATCGTGTTATTATCAGCCCAGAATGAGCGAGAGTTTCTGTTTGGCCTTTGCCACCTCCCTCTTCACTCTGTGCTAAGTGTTGACTACAGCCATTTCCATGCTCTTAGCAAAGTCCACCACCATCTGTCCTTCTGGATTCCTTTCCTTTACACCAAACCTGCCCATCACCTCCTCATCACCTCTGTTCCCCTCACCAACATGCCCATTGAAGTCTGCTCCAACAACTACTCTCTCTCCTCTGGGGATACTCTCTATGACCTCATCAAACTCACTCCAGAATTTCTCCTTCTCTTCTAACTCACAGCCAACTTGTGAAGCATACCCACTGACTACGTTCACCATCACCCCTTCGATTTCTAGCTTTAGGCTCATCACCCTGTCTGAGACTCTTTTTCACCTTTAGTTAGTGACCAGACATATTTTGGTGGTGCATTTCAAACACATATGACCACATATGATTTACAAATCCTATTTACAAAAAAGAACATTGTTCACAAAACCCCCTTCAAGACAACTCCTACTCCGTTTCTCTTCCTATCCACACCATGGTAGAACATTTTGTATCCACCCCCAATACTACGTGCTTTGCTACCCTTCCACCTCGTCTCCTGCACACACAGTACATCTACCTTCCTTCTCTCCATCATGTCTGCCAGCTCTCTACCTTTCCCTGTCATTGTGCCAATGTTAAGAGTCCCTACTCTCAGATCTAAGCTCCTGACTTTCCTCTTCTCTCTCTGTCCACGAACCCTTCTGACTCCTCTCCTACTTCGACCAACAGTAGTCGAATTTCCACCGGCACCCTGTAGGTTAACAGCACCGGTGGCGGTCGTTGTTAACCCGGGCCTCGACCGATCTGGTATGAAATTGCTATGGATGACTCGCATGGTTGTACTTGGCAAGTTTTACGCCGGATGCCCTTCCTGACGCAACCCTCTCTATTTATCCGGGCTTGGGACCGGATGCTAATATGCATTATGTTGCATTATGCAGTTCCAGACAATTCAGAATTGATGCACATTTTGTTTGTTTTTACACCATTTTCAAAGAACCTACTGTTGGTCAACCTTGCTATGGACAGTTGACCCATCTGAATGAATCTAGGTTTAGATGTAATAACATGCCATGTGCACGCTTTCAAACCAGTTACTTCATCTTTACTGTTTTACCTGAATGTTTAAGGAACATGTCCAAAAAACACTAATCTCCCTTTGGCAGCTTATGCACATGTGTTTTCAAATGCTGCGTCCTGCTGCTGGGGAGTTCGAACTGCACTGGTGTGGCTGATTAGCGACACAAAACGGTATTAATCCATAGGAGACACCACACAATTATTTTTATTTATATATATATATATATATATATATATATATTCAATGGGTACACATGTAGATTAAACTGTTCATACCCTTCTTGTAAAAAAGAAAAACCCCGTCAAAAGTGATGTCTGATTAGTCATTTTCTGTAAATATGATGTATTTTTGCTTTTGTCAGTTTCAAGTTATTTCAGTGACCATTGTGGGTTTTTCATTCTTGTAACGGAACAGTACCAACAATTTTGCCCACTTGTGTCTCTGAGTGAATTTCGCCACTGTGGGATCAATAAACTCCTGTCTTATCTTAAGTTATATATCCGATAATGATGAAGCCACAGTCACCGGTCTCTGCCGTCTGAAAGGTCAATGCATGCGCCCTGGTCATTGCCAGGTAGAAAAGCGCAGAACATTCAACTGACTTACTTTTACATCACGTGTGCATCCATGGAGTCTATGCTTTGGTGAATTAGGGCTGTTGTCTTTGTACGAGTGCGACCTACAAATGTTGGGGCTTGTGCATCACTAAAATGTGGTGAGGAACTGAAGCTGCAGTTTCCAAGGTGGACAATCGGACTCCCTTTTACTGTCGTGGTTGGTTCTGTTGTGTTCATTCATATTGGCGCTGCTGTGACAAAACTAATACAATGGACCTTGAACAAAAACCAGTGAGTCTAAATGACTTGATTCTCTGGGATCGTTCGTGTAGCTGTGACACCTCGGAACTGGAGAGGTTGTGGAAAGTCGATGTGCTGCCGAGAGGTTTTGATGCTGCTGCTCTTTTTAACGCGTTTCCCTGCTCTTTCAGGTATTGCCTGCATCGCCCTCTCGTTTGTGGATGCACATGGTCGTCCCCTTCAGGTTCTACCTCAGGACTACGCTTCGCTGCAGAAGTCGGAGAGCTCCAGCACTCCTCTTCATCCGGACCATTTTGAGAAGCTGACCACGGTAGTTAAGGTGGACTCCGTCAGTGTCAGTTCAGGTACGACAACAACACAGAAAAGTTATAGACAATGTCACTTTAGGCTGTATTAAAAAATAGTAATGACATCATCGTTTCCAGGCACTCAATGATGTCATCACCTGAACTAACTTATTTCCTTGTTAAACAAAAAATGCCGTTTGTCTGACAATTTTCAAGACAGGCTCTCGCCTTTAGAGTGCATGTCACTAATAAAAGGTGGAACAATCTGCTCAGAAAAATGCCTAATAATAATTCATATGAGTAAAAACACTTAAATCAGGTGCAAATGCCAAAATAATGATAACCACAAAGATTTTTCCCTGTCATGTGAATTATATGGCTCAATGTGTGGCTTTGTGATTCTATGCAATCTGAACTCAATTCCAGTTTTTTGTTGGTGGCTTGTGGTCCTGCGGTGACGCAACTGCGCCATCTGGCAGAAGTTGTGCAGCAGGCAGAGAAAATTCCGAGCATATAGCGCACACGACTTCAGTCAGGTCCTACAGCTGCAAGGTCCCAGTTTATTCAGCGACAAAATCTTACAGCTTTATTTTCTGCTCTGGAAGCTACCACACATCTACTGCTGCCATCTTATCATAGTTGTTGAAATGCAGTTAAGTATTTTTAGTTTTAGTGACCGGGAATGAATTAAAATTTTGTATGTCAGAAAGAATTTGTCAGGCTGAAACTTAGTGGCTGTATGTCTGCTCCAGAGGTGATTGTTTGGTGGTGAAAGCACAGGGCTCTCTATTCATTTTATATTCTATTAATTACAATTTATTGTTTATTTTAATTTCAAATATTCAACAGAGTCGGGAAACAATGTCTGGAATTTCCAATCCCGTTTGGTTCCTATAGTCAACTACAGATGAACTCAATACCAAATGACCACCAGCCCCCATTTTTTCAAAGTTTCAGCATGTTAATGTGGCACCTTCAGTGCAGCAGAGGTCTGCTAAATGATATTAAAATCGACTAAATGACGGCTGCCATGCTAAAGTTTTCTAGAAAATATAAGAACAGTCTTAGAGCAGATTAATAAGACTCTTTGTCTTGGTTAAATGTTCAGTTAAACAAAATCAGGCAGCTCTGCTCTCTTTAGATGTGGCAACGCTGAACGTAGTTAACAAGTGCAAAAACAGTTTCAGTCTGATACAAAATATTATTGATTATCGGTGATCAAAACGGAGTCAGCAGGCTCCTTCTTTCTCCCCCCTCAGCAACAGGCAGAGTATTAACACTGATCCGTCGCTGTCCGTCTGCTTGTCTTCTAACAGAGCCACAGCTGTATGTGCGCTTTGACATCTGGGAACAAGGCAACGTCAGCCCTCTGCAGCTGAGTGACAAACTGCAGGGGGCGCTGCACCATGCTCTCTGTGATGTTGTCATGGAGCTGAGAGTTTTGCCCAATCCTCTTTGTGTGGGCGTGCAGTGCCCGGCATCCAAAGCACAAAAAGAAGAGGCTAAAGGTGAGATCACGTGTCCTCTTTGCTGTGTGTTCAGCGTACTATGCCACGCATAGTAAATGCATTATAATACATTCCAGTCTGCTACCGCCACCCGTTTGAATGGAGCTGTCACGTGACCATTCGAATTTATGAGTAATGCTATCAGTGAATGTTTTGTTTTTCCTGTCGGAATGACCTCAATGTTCCTCTGCTGTTATTGTAGAATCAGCAGAATATTTAATTTGTTGGACAGAAACATTTTCATGGATGTTTGTACTCACCGTGATCCAACAACCTACACAGTTGTAGAACTTTGTGAAACTGGCAGAACTGAGACCTTAGCTCAGCTTATATTTGTGTTTCGCCGACTTTATCTCTGACTTTATCTCCAAAACGTCATGAGCTGTCCCCCCGTTATACTCGTTACTGATTCCGTCCGTCCCTCCCAAAGAAGAACCTCAACATCTTGAGCTCTGTCTGCGGTGTTTTCTTCAGTCCCCCTGACTCTAAGCCGTACAACATTTCAATTCAATTCAATTCAACTTTATTTATATAGCGCCAATTTACAACAAGGTCATCTCAGGGCCCTTTACATAATAAAGTCAAGACTATACAAACATGTAGAGAAAACCCAACAAATCCCCCTTGAGCAAGCCATAGGCAACAGTGGAGAGGAAAAACTCCCTTTAACGGAAGAAACCTCCAGCAGAACCAGGCTCAGGGTGGACGGCCATCTGCCTTGACCGATTGGGCAGAGTGGAAAGTGGAGAGAGAAAAGAACAGAGCAACAAAAGCAACAACAAAACATTGAGCAGGTTAATAGTACCAGTAGCTGCACACTGGAGGACAAACAGCGCCAAATCCGGGGACACCTGTGGACAGGGAGAGAGAGAGGGGGAAAGAGAGGGAGAGAGAAGACTACGGGACAAAGAAGACACAGAGTTAATGTCATACAGTGGTGACATTATAGATGTGGGGTGAGAGGAGAAAATGAAGAGAAGACGAACTGGCACAGTGCAGAGTCCCCCAGCAGTCTAAGCCTATAGCAGCATGACTATAACCAACTATAAGCTTTATCAAAAAGGAAGGTTTTGAGCCTAGTCTTAAAAATAGGGAGGGTGTCTGCTTCCCGAATCTGGACTGGGAGCTGGTTCACAGGAGAGGAGCTTGATAGCTAAAGGCTCTGCCTCCCATTCTATTTTTGGAAATTCTGGGAACCACAAGTAGGCCTGCATTTTGGGACCGAAGTGGTCTAGTAGGATGATATGGTACTAAGAGATCTTTTAAATATGATGGGGCTTTGCCGTTTAAAGCTTTATAGGTAAGAAGAAGGGTTTTAAATTCTATTCTGCATTTAATTGGAAGCCAATGGAGAGAAGCTAATGAAGGTGAAATATGATCTCTCTTACCAATCCCAGTCAGTAATCTTGCTGCAGCATTTTGGATTAATTGGAGGCTTTTTAGAGAGTTACTGGGGCAGCCTGAAAGTAGAGAATTACAGTAGTCCAATCTAGAAGGAACAAATGCATGGACCAGTTTTTCAGCATCGCTTTGGGATAAGATGCTTCTAATTTTGGCTGTTCTAGAGATTTGCTTTATGTGTGTGTGTGTATCCTTGCAGTACTACTGGGGGCAAGAGTTATGTCGTCTAAAGTAGCGATATGGTTAGAAAACATGTCTCTTAGACTATTAGGCCCAAATACAATAACTTCAGTTTTATCTGAGTTTAGAAGAAGAAAATTATACGTCATCCAGTCCCTTATGTCTTTTAGACATGCTTGTAGTTTGATTAATTTATTTGTTTCATCAGGTTTCATAGATAGATATTACTGCGTGTCATCAGCGTAGCAGTGAAAATTTACAGAGTGTTTTCTAATAATGTTGCCAAGGGGAGACATATATAGAGTAAAGAGTATTGGTCCTAATACAGAGCCTTGTGGAATTCATGGCTGATCTCACCCCCGTCTGGAACACCTGTCCTTTCATTCTCACTGATACTTCAAACCACACGCCTCTTTTCTCCACCGGTTTTGCTGGTGCCTCTTTTCCACACTCTCTGTTGCTCTGAACTGTTGAACCGAAATATCACAGTACCACAACCAATTTTTACATTCTCTTAGTAACAATGAAATAACCATATGACAGTGACAACTTTTTGTCAACAGGTCAGTGTACATTATTCAGAGTCAAGCAAACACAATCCATGAATTAATGTAAGACATCATCAAATACTAAACAGAATAACCTATGCAATCACATTGTGCAGCCAGAAATTGTCACATCATCAATAACATGATATTGATGATACAATTCACAATTTTTATGTGAAGGTGTCTGAAGTGTCTGTTTGCGAACAAGCCGGCTCTAAGAACCGATTGTTTTAGCGAACAAAAGTTCTTTTTTCAACAAAGGTATAGCCAACTCCACACGGAGAGCTGAATGTTTAGCCGCTAGTGCTCAAAATCCATGCAGACAGTGGCGGGACTTTTGATTGATGGGCGCACCATGTGGCCAATCACAAGCGAGGACAGAGCTGGATCGTGGATGATGGGGCACAGATGTGTCAAGAAGTTACAACTGGCCTTTATTTATTTGATTTGTTTGCTAAATATATATAAATATCAATATAAAACGTGACGTGCTCGGACATTGTAAAAGTCGGGTTAACAAAGAGAAAAATGTCTTAAAATGTTATTTTGAAAGCATATTGCTGTAAATCTGAAAACCTGAAATGTGTTTTCTGCTTTACTATCAGTTTTCTGGCCTCATTGTGGGCCAATTGAACTACAGCACAGTTTGACTGACCAATCACTTTAGTCTGGTTTTACAGATGAGTATCACTATCTGCATCGCAAGTAAACGTTAGCGCTGTGTTAAATGTCAGCGTGTTTACAGGGCGGAAACATGAGCTGGTGATGTTATAGGTCTGCAGTATGTCTCTTTGATGCTGATCTGTGATATGAGCCGTGTAAACAGACTTGCCTAAATATGTTTTTACGTGTTGTGCCTGCAGGTCTGTTGAATTCTTTGCCTGAGATGAAAGAAGTGAAGGACAGCCCCAGGCAGCGAAGTGGCTCACGGGTTTTTAAACTCAGCCCTTCCCCCATCACCCTACCCCAAGCTGTGGGAAGCATCCCTGTGACGGGGGCTAGCACACCTGAGTCCACTACACCCACTGGCAAGACCACGCGCCGGAGTTTTTGGGACATACTGGTCGGTCCGTCCTCATCTATTCAATATGGAGCCCGGTTACAACGTATAACTTAACGTCTTTGTGCGTTCCTTTCATTCTCTGCAGAGTAAGCCAGATTCCTCGGAGCTCGGAAGCCCCAAGACAACCGATGACATAGTGCAAGAAAGAGGCGAGGAGGGCCGAGCAGCAAGACGGAGACACAAGACGGAGACCGTGAAGCAGCAGTGGAGCCAGGAGAAGGCCATTGTCGTGGAGCTAGAGCAGGCCCAGAGGTGTGAAAAGCCCAACCTCACCACAGTGAATTCTTACTAATAAAACTGTCAGTGCAAATTCAACTAAAAGAACAAAGTGACCCCCCGATGCAGATAGATGTTAACACTTTGAACAGATCTCAGTAGTGGTTTTGGAGGCAGGTGCGTCCCCGCAGGACCACAAGCCACCAACAAAACAAAATGGAATTGAGTTCAGATCGCGTAGAATCACTAAGCCAAATATTGAGCCACATAAATCACACGACAAGGAAAAATATTTGTGCTTGTCATTATTTTGGCATTTGCACCTGATTGAAGTCTTTTTACTCATATGAATTATTACTAGGCATTTTTCTGAGCAGAAAAACTAGTGGACAGGATGGCTGTAGCCCTTCGCTGAATAATCCATTAAAACTGCATTTTATGTATTGACAGCAGGCTAAAACGAGACTTGCGCCAAATCATGTGAGTGTACATGGGATGATTAAATGTTGCCCGTATCTGTCCGTCAGACCCTGTCTGTTTGGAAAAGATAATGAGTTGGTTCAAAATTTAAGAAAAACCATCTTTGAGTCGTGTTGGTACAAATGTCCTCTGATGACGTTGTGTTTCGCTGTGAAGGAGGCAGGTGTCTCAGCTGGAGGAGGGCGATGTGGGCACTCTGCACCCTGTCTACCAGCTCACGTGCGAGCCGTGGATAACCTTCATGATCAGACTTGGTAGCTGTTTTGTTTCTTCTCCCGTATGTTTTACCAGAAGGTTTCATGATGCGCCCGCTTACGTGTCTCTCTCTCTCTGTTCCTTTGTGACCGGGCTGCTGCTGGTGAACAGGTTGCCCCTCCATCCAGCAGTGCACTGTTGAAATCGCTTCGCACTTCCTGCTGCCTTCCATCTTGTCAGAGGTTGTGAGTTTAGTCAGTTCTCTGGCCAGTGACACAACTGTGAAGGCTTTTGAAAAGAGCAGGTGAGCACGTTTTGGGTGTATGGCTTCAACATCTGCCCACAAACAATCATTTCTGTTTCTTATTTTTTTTCCAAATTATCAATTTAATCACTTTTCCAAATTCTACTGACCTCAGTTTGTGGGAAAAGTAAACTTTTTCTTAAACAACTGAACAGTTTGTTTCTCTTACAGTTTCCAACACAATTTCACAGCATGTCGCTGCAGGCTCGTTCATTAGCCAGCATGTGTAACTAAGCAACCTGCATCTACCTGCATCTACAACATACAGTTGTGTCCTTCTGAATGTTAAACCTACAGAAAATATTGTCCTTTTTGTTAGAAGCAACTGAACATCATCAGATTTGTACTAGTTCTGGTTGTGAACAAAACTAAAACAAATTCAAAGGAGGACTAGAAACAGGACGCTAGACCGTAAGCAGGGGTCCTGCATTTGTTGTACAGGACTACAACAACATAAAATGAATTATAAAATATGTCTATACTTGTGAAAAGTATAAATGATGCTAGAATAAACCGTACATATCATCAGTCAATGAAATGAGCATCTCTCCTTACTTGGCACGTGCTCAGGACGTGCACAGGCAAGACATGTGGACGCTGAATGATACTGAATGTCCACCATAGTAACGGCTCCTTTCATGTCTCAAACCCTTTCAGCTGTCCCCAGTTAGGAGACATATTTGTACCATTCCCTCTCGTCCAGAACGTCAGCCAGCCTCCAAATGCGACGAGGAGCTTCATTCTCATTGGCCGCAATTTCCATCAGTGGCACTGCAGCACTGAGCAAGGTAACTCGTCTAGCCAATGTCTCTGAACATGTCCAGAGATCACCTTCAGCCTGGATGCTCATTCACTGCACCGCCTACTAAAACGCACCGTACACAGTGCAACACAGTCAGGTGTGTTCTAATACCTGCCCATGACCCGCTGCTTTTTCATTTCTTTCTGTCTAGTTTGTAAGTAGAAGTATTAATATTCAAAGGAAAGTGTATTGGAAAATTAAATTGAACTTTTGTGCATCCAGTGACATAGTAACTGTGAAACTGACATTTTTCTCCTCTCTGATGACATTTCTATCCAGAGTAGTGAAGTGCTCCAGGAAATATTGCGTGTCTGTAATGGCATCAACATTTTGAGAAGTGATGTGGTGTGATCTAATTAAGCGCTTGGATCTCTGCACTAAATTGAACTATATCTTTGACATTTCGTTGTAAACAAGCCCATCAACGCAGCCCTTTTCTGGTTGTAATATATTCACATTTAGTTTGTCATTAATTTGTAATCAGATTAATAATTTCACTAATTAAATGTTTTTTTGCTTTTCTAATCCACTGCTCATTTAAGGCTACAAGCTGCAATATTTGAGAGCCTAAGCTATCTATAACTTGAAACTGGGCTTTGTCAAACGTCGTCGTGTCTCTAGCTGGTGAAGATGCCCACTTCTAACAGTGACTGGTGCACATCTCCACAGTGCTGCCGTGGTGGCGTGTGAGTCTGTGTCACTGCAGGTGTCAACAGCACCTCTGTGCCTTAGGAGAATTTATAAGTATGTCTATTGTAGGAAAAACTTAAGAAAGTTACACACTGTAGTCGTCAATCAAATCGAGTCCGGTTTTTTAAAATGTATTTTGTATTAGCCTATTGTATTCTTTTTTTCTGTTCGTTCTTTATAGAATAGTTGCTGTACAAAACCCCTTACATGGTAAACAAAGGGAATCAAATATCCGTCTATCATTATGGGTACTGCTTATCCTGTTAAAGGTCACATAGCGGGGGTGCTAAATTTCAGAAGAAGAGCTACAGTAATCTTTGGTGAAGAGTTGCTGAAAAGTTTATGATCGAGGCGTCCAAACACGCACAGTGCAGCTTTTGGCCACAGACCGGTTAGAGTGCCCCTGCTGAGCTAATCTACCCCAGAAATAGCTTGAAATGGGTTTAGGAGCATCAGAACTGGACCACAGAGAAACAAAAAAGGTGTTTACCTTTAAATTTATTCCTTTAGCGCAAAGTGACACAATCGGAGAAGACGTTGAAGCAATGCGCCACGTGAGGAAAGCTATGAAGCTTCGTCCAGGATCTCTTGCTGTGGGATGTAGGAACAACGAGACATTTTATTTTGCATCATGTGGTTTTGTGTCCCTGTGGATGAGATGGCACCATACTGCACTGGGCAGGTCGGATCCAGGAAAGCCTCACCTCACAACCTGCAGGCTTAGAAGATATGCGCTGATGCCAAATACCACACGGCAATATTTGGTTTTATAGTTGTGGCTTAATGACGTATTGCCTGCCATGGCGTGTGATGATACACTACACTACTCTGGTCAGAACAGTTTAAATCATGTTGGAGAAATAAAGTCAGTGTCGAGTTTACAGTGACATTTCAGCGCAAAGTAAAAATCCAAATCAAATGAAAACAGAATTTGGTGGAATCCAGCTAATGAAAATGTGTGCTGGTGTACGACAGCGAGAGGCGCTGAGCAGCATGTCGCTAACGGCGTAGAGCAGACGTAGAGCTTGGAGCATGTTCTGTTTGAAGCTTTCTCCGTGTTGCCACTCTTTGAATCTGTGCTGCTCTGTCCATGCTGGCAGCTAACATACGTGTATTATTTTTCTGTGTGCTCACATCGGTTTGTGTTGAGCTGTGTGTCTCACTGTCCATGCTTCCTTGCTGTTTGTACCATCTCTGTTTGCCTACAGAGGACAGTTCAGATGAGGAAAACACGCCAGTGCTAAATAGGTTCACACGTAAGTTTGCCTTACAGCTTGACACGTTGATGCTGATTGGATGCTTTAAATTGCTGTTTATGCCATAGTCTATTATTTCATACATTTGTATTTGGTTTTCTGTAAGTATTTGCATTAGTTAACAAGTAAGCCAGATTAAAAGTAGAGAAAAGACAAGTACCCTTTGCCTTCAAGGTGCTTTACACATCTACATTGGCCCCTTTATTTATGAATCAATGTGTGAGGCACAAAATAAAGTCTTACAAATTTTTTTGCTCAATACACGTTCCCCCTCTCCCTCTGATCCTGTTTTCCTTATTATGAACATTATTTCCCACAAACACATGAAATATTAAGACTAGTATTTCCCTTTGTTGTTAGTGGTAAAGCTTTTATCTGTTTTTAAGCCAAACCCTGGCAACCTCAAAGAGAATCGTGTGTATAAAGACGGACTGAGCAGTCCCCAGTTAGTGTACAGATAAACAAGAATTACCTGTTGTTAAAGCCAATCACACGGTGCAGATCAGCGACTAACAGAATAGATCAAATAAGCCTGTGTGAAAGGATCTGCAGAGTGCGCTCTCCAGTTTGGATCCCATCGCTTTGCTGTTTCTCTTCTCTCCAGCTCATAAGGGCTTCCAGCGCTTCGAGGCTCTGGAGCAGAGCGATTGGTTCAGTCCCAGCCAGACTGGGACAGGATTGGCTCCCCGCCAGAGGTTCCTCTTCATCAGCATCCTGGACAAAAAGGTGACTTGGCTTACGGGAGTCTCTGTGTATGTCCCAAGACAGTTCTCCCGAATTCTAAAGGTCCTGTTTGTGCTCAGATCTCTCCTGACTGTTTCACTGGTAAATGGTCGCTTCACAAAAAAAGTCTTGCCGATAAAACATTTGGATTTGACATCGGGACAAGAAGACGAGACGAGATCAGACATATGAGTTAGAAGGTGGCACCTTGTGTTTGAACCCACCCTTTTCTCATGTTAGGAAAAGTATTGGAACAGACAGACTTCTAGTACGTTAAAGGGAATAATAAAAAATAATTGTTGAGCCTTTCACCACGGCCGCTTTCAGTTGTTCTTTCTTTTACTCCCTTCAGTTTGCTGGTAAATGTCCTAGTTTCAGGTGGAATGCAGCTCTATGCAGTTTACGTCTGGAGTTTGACTTGGCCAGGCTGAAACCTTCCGCTTCCCTATTGAACTGGTAAAGAAAGTGTGTTTTGGCTCATTGTCTGGCTGCGTGATGAAGGATCTCCAAATCATTTTTCTTTCTTTAAAGTGTTTCTATACTATAAATCAAATCTGAACAGGCAAAACCCAAATCTAAAACTGACTGTGGAGTTTCAGTGCTATTTATTGTTTTAGTCGTCATGTCACGGGACACACCTGGGCAACAAAACACAGCTGTCAGTCATGTGTTACAATACTTTTGCTACCATAAAAATGGATGGGTTCAAACAAAAATGTGCTTCTAAGTTATGTGTCTATCCAGATGTAAATACCTGGAAATAAAAGCTGAATGTTGATCTCTTGGCTCAAATTCATCTTTTGATGTCAAACCCAAATGCTTTCAGTCGACAGTAAATAAAGGAACTTGGCGATCAGTATGATTTTTTTTTTTTTTTTTCTCTGATGATCACTTTTTTTCACCAGATCCAAATTCTGAAACACTTTTAATTGTGTACAGTTAATTTAGAAAAATATAAGTCGTTCTTTATAACCTGATCAGCTCAAAACCTTATGATCTCTGCAGACTCCAACGCATAAAGTCCAGTAATCTTTGTAATAATAAAAGATAAATATGAAATGTTAACAAATAACAGGTAGAATACTTGGTTCATGTTTGACAGTTGAATTTTTCATTTTTCCACATTTAATGAATAGGAAGGATTATTATTGCAGGAGTAGACCGCCTATCATAAAGGGCAGCTCTCAGTACAATGGAGGTAAAACTGAATTAGATGTAGTGTTTACAACCCTGAGAATTTACATTTAAAGATTTGACAAGAGCCTATTTTTCCACATGCTCACGTTTCACAGTGTGTGAACCTGCACTGGCTCAAACAAAGTTTTTACAAATCAGTCCATTCTATTCTGAAATGTGCAAAAGTGCAAGAATTTTTTGGGATATTTTGGGCATCTTAAGCAGTTGTAACCATCTGTTCTTCAGGTGACTCTGTACAGCTACAACTGGTCCGTGGACCTGGGTGGCTCGCTGAATCGGGAGCTGGTCCGCCTTGTAAAGTGGCAGAACGCAAGGGCTCATGTTGTCCACTGCCTGCTTACCCAGAAGATGGGCCTCTTCCACCACTACTGTTTCTCTGATGCACCCGTCCATGAAATGTACTCAAAGCAGGTAAACGTACTGAGAAACGTCCTAATTTAGGAAAGACAGTTCTCCCTAAAAGAATTCAAGATGCGCTGAGTGTTTTTGTGATGGTGCACATATTTCCTGTATTTTCTAGTTGTATCCAAAAGGGTTAAAACTCTGAATTTGAATGAAATTTAGGTTTTCATGACCAGGTTTCATAGATAGATATAACTGCATGTCATCAGTGTAGCAGTGAAAATTTACAGTGTTTTCTATTAATGTTGCCAAGGGGAGACATATATAGAGTAAAGAGTATTGGTCCTAATACAGAGCCTTGTGGAATTCCATAACTATGTGTGGAAGATTCATCATTAACATGAACAAATTGGAATCTATCTGATAGATACGATTTAAACCAGTTTAGTGCAGTTCCTTTAATTCCAATAACATGTTCTAGTCTCTGTAATAATATTCTGTGATCAATGGTGTCAAATGCAGCACTAATATTATGTTGTTGGTTTAGATGCCATAATAGTTGGAGTTAACTCAGCAAGGTCTATGGGAACAAAGCAGTCTAAAAGGGACTGAGGACTTACTGATGATTCTAATTCGTTGTATTTGTGGGGAGGGTCTGGTGAATTTTATTTCTAATAGCTAAGATTTTTGTGAAGAAGGTCATGAAGTCATTGCTGCTCAGCGTTGAGCGAATACTAGTCTCAACTGAACTATGGCTCTTAGTCAGCATGGCTTCAGTGCTGGAAAGAAACCGGGGGTTGTTCTTGTTTTCCTCTATTAGTGATGAATAATAAGCTGTTCTGGCTTTACGGAGTGCTAATTTGTATAAGTATAAACTCTTTTTCCAGGCTAAGCGTTGAAAACCACTTCCTTTCTAGTTTTTGTGACGCCTGCTTTAAATTGCGGGTAATACCATGGACATATAAATTTGGGGAGGGAGGAGAGGAGAGAGGGAAGCCAGTGGTCAAAAGCTAGAGACCAATTCCACATACTGTTTGTGAGGTTTTGCAATTTTTTTTTTTTTGTTGGTTTGTTTTGTTTTGGTTTTTTCACCCAGTTGAGTTGGACTCTCGTAATTTTGAGCCACAATGAAAAATTACATCAGTAATAGTACCATTGGTAAAAATGGATTTGACCCTGGACATACTGACCACACACACTGGTGCTGTGAATGATGGAAAGTGATGAATTTGAACAATAATTTTGAAAAAATCACACAGAAAGCTCTGGGCACGATGTGTCTCAAGTGGTTTGAAGATTTGTGTAAAAAAGGATTAGTAGAAAGTCCTTCATACAGCCTGTGTAGGAGTCTCTGAGCAAGCCTGTGATTCAGCTTCATGTGCACTAGTTACGTGATCCCTATTCCGAAATTAATTTGTTCAATCACATAACTACAGAGAAAAGCTTTGGTGAGGAGAATAACATACACAATGGACAGTGGGAGGAAGAGAGTGGGACTAGATGGGTTGGTAGCGGCTCAGCAGCACGTTTTTCTCCTTTAGGTCAACCCAGATACGCTTAGGTTGACATACAGTATCCAATGCATTTAAGTTTCAGATTGAAGCTTTTAAAACCAATAGAAAATGATCTGAAAAAGAAAAACATCAGTGTTTTCCTACATTACCGTGTAACATAGATTCATTAGAGCATCATTTTACAGCGAAGGAAGGCACTGAGCGCTCTTCAAGCCGGCCCCCTACGGCCAGTGACAAAACAAGCTCAAAGAACAGAAAGAAGCCAACTTTACTTTGCCTCTTCATGCCTGCGTTACTAATGAGTGCGGACAGAAGGCAGAGTCAGAGCAGCAGAAAATTTGCCTGGACTAAGCTTCATCTGTCATGGCCCTGATGAGAAGCAGTGGGAGCACCAGTGCCCAGCTTGACCCTCCGGCCTGTGGGCATGTTGCAGACAGTTCTGGTGCACCGAGGCATCCGGGCCCTGAGCAGAACAAAGTCACCTAAAAGTAGCTTCCGTCGGTAAGCGGGACACGGGCAGTGTTCCGGAAATGTAGTTTTATCAGTCAACAATGCTAAAGTGCCCCAGATAAATCTGTCCTTCATGCAAAACAAAAAGTGCATCATCTGTGAGAGCACGCAGTGTGGGATCTTTAGCCTTGGTGGGTAAAAGATGATTGTGCAGAGAGGAACGGTTGAAAACATTTGTGAGTTAAAATCTTGAATGAGATGAACGGGACCCACACGTGTGACATGAATATTTCTCAGAAACACTGAGGATGATGCTTTCACTACAATCAAAACGTCAGTGTTCAGAGTAGCCATCCTGTTGGTCTCCTCTGTTTGTTTCAGGATCCAAACCCATTCCTTAGCCCATCCATGGAGCCTGACGCTTTGCTGCGCAGCGCAGTTCCCCCATTGCCCAGTAAAGAGCAGGGCAGGCTGGGCAGCTCCAGCCGAAGTCTTGCTCCCTTACACTTCCCCTCAGAGCTGCTCCCCTTCGATGAAGCTCTCAGGGATGTCTGTACCATCCAGCCCTTAATAGAGGGCGATGCCGTGGCGCGTCATGGCGGCCAACTCTTGGAGATCAAAGCTTCTGAGCGGAGAGGTCAGTCTTACTCCTGACAGTGACGTCACAATGTTATTTTTGTCCACAAAAAGGAGAAATAATGACTTTGTTGTGACAGAACTGGAGAAACAGATGAAGATTGAGAACCTGTTTGTGACTTGGCAGCAGAGGTCAGCACAGTCCAACATGCCCATTTCAGTAAGTATCCGAAACAACAGATGTAGTGCATTTTATTATGGTCAATATTTGTCACTGTGATGAATATGTTTCCACTGCAGCGGTTAGTCGAAAAAGTCTGAAAATTACAAATTAATCTATAAAAACGGAGTCATCATTTTTATTCCCCCATATTTTGATCAGTGTCAAAAAATTAACGAGACAGTGACTGACAGTTGAAAAAATTTGAAATTGTCCAAGGGGATAAATAAACACTACATATGATTGATGTTGGAAATGGTTAATATCTGAGCTAATTAATAAATGCTTCTGTCTACTGCAGTGAAATCCCCAGACTGATTATGTGGTGGAGCTGAATTGAACCAGTTTGTGGCTCACACAGAGCCCCACACAGCTCTCTAACACGAGCCTGTCCTCATAGTGGTGCTCATCAGTGTTAGCTGACCGATGTTTTATCACTGTCTCCTTTAGTGACAATCACCACAATTCTCTCAACAGGGCACAGATCTAGAGATTCTTAAGCAGTCATCCAGGCTGGTCCACTACTGTGCCACCCCCCTCCTCTTTGACCCCACCTTCCGCAAGCAGATCCAAGAGGAACAGGTTATTTTGCCACCTGTGAAGGTAGGTTTGTTGTCTCGCTAAACGGAAAGCTACAGGAAGTTAGCTTAGATTGATTAAGTCAACGCTCACGATATTCTAGGGGCCATGACACACCGAGCTGATTGTCGGCCACCTCAGGGCTCTCCGGGAGTGTCCGTCAGCCTAGTTTTTGTGCTGTGTCTGCACTGTTGTGTGTTTCGTGTAATGAGAGAGAGTGTAAATGCACTAACCCGCTAGCTGAAAATCCGTGTGTGCATGCAGCAGCAGGGTAATTGGGTTTCTTCCACACCTCAGACCTATTTTGGAAGCCGGGCTTAAATATTCTACTATATAGTGACAGAAAATGCTGATTCCTAATGGTTTGCTTTTTACAATGACAGTAAGGGCTCTGTGGTATTAAACCGTTGGAACAGTTTAATAGAGAAATTTGTGTAATAGAAGCCGTCACAATGAACTTTCAGTGGTAACGGTGACGGACTCCTGCTTTCTGATTACCAACACATCGAGAAAACACCTTTGCCTTGCTGTTTGGAGCAGTGGGAATGTCTCCTGCACATGACGTTTGGTTTTAGTTGGCCAGAAACTGATCGCCTGCCGTGTGTGTGGTGACTCTGCAGTGCCTGGAGCTGTTTAATCCTGAAAAGGCCAAAGTAACGTTCACTTTGGAAAGAAATGAGACGACACGCAGACGCTCTGAGGAGGCAGCTCATTTCCACTTGTCTTGGGTTTTGTTTGCACTGTTCTGCCGGATTTAGAGCCAAGTTTGGGAGCTCAATTTCCACAAATAATAAATTAAGATAGGCAATGGGCAATTTTCTCTTCCTGTGGGGAGAACTTCAACTTAACAGGTTAAAGGTCAATGGTCAAATAGTTTTAAATCTGGGCTCACGTCTTTGGTCACAGTCATTGTCGAGGAACATTCTTTTGGTTCATGAGGAGTTCAAGGAGGACAATA
Source organism: Channa striata (assembly GCA_033026295.1). NCBI lineage: Eukaryota > Metazoa > Chordata > Actinopteri > Anabantiformes > Channidae > Channa > Channa striata. The sequence continues at coordinate 16,196,938 of CM065189.1, read as the reverse complement.
TTGTATTTACTGTTCTATTCTAATCTAACTATTATAATATATCTAACTTTAATATAATCAAAACTATTAAGCTAGTGGCTTAGAGCAAGGGTCCCCAACCCCCAGTCCAGGGGTCATTTGGCACCGGGCCGCACACAAAGAATACATAACTTACATTATTTCTGTTTTTTATGGACGGTGTTGGATTCACGTCTGTCTATGACTTGCCTCGGTCACACGGGTTCCCTTTTGTCAGCCTCTGGTCTCTAACCGTGGTACGGGTTGGCTGAAGCGGCCCGGGTAAATCCACACAAACACACAGGACCAGAGACAAAGGTTTTCTTTAGCCTGCGAGCCGCCACTTTATTTCTCTCCAAGCCGAGAGGTCGTCACTCATGTTACGAGGACGCTGCTAATAAAGTTGCAGACACAGTGGATTCACGTTTCTTATTATATTTAGAAAATACTAGTTTTACCACCGGTGGTATCATTTTATTTTGTTGTATTTTTCCGTCACACCTTGAAGGCCGGTCCGTGAAAACATCGTCTGACATTAAACTGGTCCGTGGCACAATAAAGGTTGGGGACGATTGTTTTAGAGTGACTCGAGTCTTAGGGTTTTACATGTCGGTTAAAGTTTGGTTTACTCCTCTGTTCTGTGACGTGTGTGGCAGAAACGCCATCGCTCCAGTGACTCCACGGCGTCGGGTCGGGACCGGAGCTACAGCACTGACTCGGCTGAAATGCTGCCCGGTCGACTCAAGGAAGAACCCTGGCTGCTTGAGATTTCTAGCACCTTCCTCCAACAGTACGTCCAGTATCTGCAAAGCATGGGCTTCATTCTGGTCCAGGTCCGGCCACAGTCTCCAGCTCGCAGGTCTGTATCCCTAAAGTACATATGCGTCACAGTTGTTTGTGTATCACTCTATTTCTGCCTATATTTTTCTAGTTGCACACAAAACCTCGTGCTCCCCCTGTGTCTGAAGATAAGATGAATAAAACATTTTTTATAAAGGTTTTCTTAGACTGTTTTAATGTCTTCTGTTGTGAAGTATTTGGTTTTACTTTAAATGGAAATCAACATCCAAAAGTCTAGTATGGCATGAGAAAGATATTTTAGTACATGGGAGCAAAACCTCTATGATCCCTCTGCCACCATGTTTGAAAGATTTTCCAGGGGAAACTCTGGTCTTCATGTGTTTTGGTCCACACCTGCTGCCCAGGACACGTGCCCGTTCCACCTGTCTGTCACTGTCGCCTCAGACCATGTGACTCACTCAAAATTATTCAGGGGGTCAGCCACTGGGCCTACACATCCTGGTTCCACCAGACCTTATGTGACCCCTGTACTCCACCCTCCATCTGTTTTAGCATTGCCCGGGCTCGTGCTGCCATGCTGAGCTCCATGTCATCGGAGGGGAGGATGTCTTTTTCCTACGTAAAGCAGAAGAGTGAGGACAGTCCTAAGGTTGGTGTTCACCTCAGTGATGTGCTCGTTGTACTGACTAAACACAAAGTTTGGGATGAAGAGAATTCTTTAAAATCACCTTACACCAGTTTGAGTCAGTCAGCTGATTTAAAGAGGGCTTGATCAAACCAAACGTTGTGCAGCACTAAGTTGCATTTATAACACTGTGTAGCTTGTGATGTTTTCATTTATGTGGTTATGAATGTTTGTTAAGGGCTTGGTTCATGTTGTCGTGTCGACTCTAGAGTGCAACATATGATCTCGATTTATCGTCATATCTTAGTGTAAACTCAAAGGAGAATTAGTAATCCTTCCCAGGGCTAAGCTGGAATATTGTTTGATTTCTAAACCGTTGTGTGCACTTTGCAGACTACAGCGTCTGGCACTGCTGCCTATCACCTACAGAGGGCATTGCCAGGGGGAATTGTGCTGATGGAATTGGCTTTTCAGGTAAGGTGACAACTCGTCCACACGCTGTGTTTGTTAGGATCACAAAAACACCCTCTGCATTTTCAACGCAGATAGAAGGCTGTGTCAAAAAAAAGTAATGTCACCCTGTATTTATTTAGTAACACCACATGTATTTCAAATGTCCAAATGAAACTGAGGTTCTTAGTTTATATTAGCTAAATTGTTGCAAATAGTTTGGAGATTTCTTTATCTAGAATTGACAATATTTTTCAAAGATTCCGAGAAAAACAGTATTGAATGATCTTATGCTCCTTTAGGCAAGGTACTGAAAATGTGACATGATTCTGTAATAGAAATTACTGCATGGGTTCAGGGAACACAGTTTGTTGCTGCATCCACAAATGTAAGTTAAAATTCGAACATGCAAAGAAAGAACTTTTCAGTTTCAGCATTTGAAATGTTGTCTTTTTCTTGGTCAGTTATAGTTTTTATAGGATTTGCCATCTTTTCATGTTCATTTACAGTTACACAAAAAATTTTGGGATACAGGTTTCGTATATCAATCCGTTGCTCCCATTTACTCTGATGTTGTTCAGTATAATACATGTTCCGCGTGTGTAAATGTATTGCCAGCCGCCGGATGTGCAGCATTGACTTCAACCTGTTGTTAATATTTTTCATTCTGTGGTGGCCCCAGAAGCTCCTATCAGAAAAGTCAGGGGTCATTCAGACAGAATAATCAGAACGATAATAATCTGATAATAATCAACAATTCACTGTGCTGTCAACAAATGGACCAAATGATGCTTAACATGGCTATAATAGACTCCTGTTGTAGAATTTGTCCGTCTTCCTTAGTCAGATGTTATTAGATTTTTGAAGAACTGAAGACAAAGATTCATGCCGGCACGGAGAAGAGGCCCTAATGTCTGCTTCTAACTTGTTACTTCCAAACCCCTTCTACTTATACTCAATCTCAACAAAGGACCCACCCTCACAAGAACACAAATGTAGAAAAACATTTACATACAGTGGTCAGTCATCAGTCATTTTCTCTTTGAAGTCATTTGTTCTTTTAGATGGAAAACGTTTTACAGTATCTCAACCACAGGGTCCATGACCCCAGGCCCACTATCTCTTACATTCTTTTGGGCCGTATAACAACAAAGTACCTGAGGTGTTCTTAAGCAGTCCTCTATATGTGTTACCCCCTATGGCTTCTTGTCCTCCCTATGATCCCATTGATGAGTCCATCTGTTTTCTAATTATCTAACCAGTGACTAAATTTACCCAAATTTCCCCCACACTCCTCCGAAAACAGTAGAATGGTCGCCAATTAGTGGAATAAATTGAAATGTTTCATCAGACCTCCAGCTCTGTGTCTGCTCCACAAACACCCAGTGCATTCTGCTCACAGCTTGTAGTTTGACAGTTAATCAAGTAGTGACAGTCATGTTACGTTATCTGCCGCTGTCCTGGTGTTGTTTAATGGCACAATAGTGGTGCTGATGTATTTTGGAGCATGTTTTTGCATTGTGGTCCATGGTAGTTCTTTGGAATTTGAATTAAACCCTTTTCAAAGGGTCTTAAACTCTTCCCCCGACTCTCTAAATGAATTGATACCTCCTTCAGTGAACTTTGTGGTAATCCTTGTGTCATTGAAATCACTGTGTTTACTGTGCAACCCTCTCCTTCTGCCAGGGCTGTTACTTCTGTGTGAAGCAGTATGCACTAGAGTGTTCTCGCATCCCCATGGGACAGACCGTCAACTCCCAGGTAAGGGCTTGGCAGAATCTGCACACAATCTGGGTTTCTGTTTCGGCGGGCTTGGGTCGGGATTAAAAGGAACGAGCGGTCACAAGAGCATCAGAACCCGGAAGAGAATGTTCCAGTTTGTCCATATCACATGTGGGAGGGCAGCTGTCCTGATCTCATGTTATACTCCACGTTGTACAGCACAGTCCAGGAACATCCAGGTAGGGGGACTTTGGGCAGTCCTGCATTGGGCTCCAGGCTTTCGTAGAAACTTTGCAGGGCTGTAGGCACAATAGTTAGCTGGCCTTCCAGGGGTCTTGTAGGAAAATGAGCCTCAAAGATTGCGTTCCGAAACACTGAAAATACGGAAAAACAGGGATAGTACACAAATACAATTCTCCACTGTGGACAGTTTTGAACTAAGGTACAATCCATTCTAAAAGGCGTGAATGTCATTTCGTTTTCATCATTTCTTTTTAGCAGTACATGTCCTGCAGTTTGACATTCACCCGTTCACACTCACAGTCACAGTAACACACAGTTGTAATCACCAAATCATCATCGGATATGATTTCAATACATTTCTGTACCAGGACAATACTTTTCACTGAAGAGTGAAGCGGTGATGGCAGCCCACTCCAAAACAATTTCCCAAACCTTGAATGTTCACTCCCCAAGGTTTGGCTGATTGACTCACCGTCCTCCATGTCTCCCTGTCCGATTCTTCCACTACTCGGTACATTCAGCTGAACTGAGGCCAAATTGGCTGGGAATATGAAGAGTAAATATCTGAAGGGTTTTTTGCTTTGTGTGTCTGTCAATTCTTTAGAAGCCTTAGAATAGAAACATAGTTCTGCTTAGCACCTGAAAATCTAAATGATTAATGTACAGTTTTTAACCAGTTTTTAACCATTGTCTTTGTTAGTAAAAAAGAAGGAGAATTGTACGCTCGCTAACTCAGAGCTGTGAAAACTCCATCCACACTTCCATCATCCTGCTTGCCAAACCTGACACAATGCCATATGATTTGGGCTTATCACCAACTGTTGATTAACACAGTGATGTGACGTTGTGATGCGACGTGTGTTAATGTTGCAGTGACAATCTTAGAGCTACTGTGATAACGACTGTAATTTTACTGTGTCTGCTATGAATATTGTCTATTTTGGAATAATGCTTAAACATACCAGATCCACCTTTGGTTTCCTGAGGGTTTGCTCCCTGTCAGTGTATTTTTTCAATACCTTTGTCTCCGTCTCTCAAGTGCACTGTGAGGATTCTGAAAATACTTTCTAAGTCAAAGTCTGGCTGAGTGCTGTGAACCTCGCGTAATTATTTTTTTAGAAATGTGCTGCTTCACTGGGGAACCAGAGACTTGCCTGGGACTTTAATGCACAGTGTGTGACTCTGGCACAAGCTGGAGCAAAGACGAGTCACACAAACCAAACACTTCTTGTTGATTGGCAGGTCATTTCCTAAAGCGCTGCAGGACCTGCCTGCCAACAGTGGTCATGGACTGTCAGTAGGTGTGTTTCCCTGACCCAGATCACTCAGCCCAGTTACCTAACCCCAACTGGTCTTTTATTAGGTCCTGTCTTCTGCAACGAAGAAATCTCTTCTTCTGTGAGGACCAGCCCTTTTTACATATGAACTCCAGCCAACGTCTAGACGATGTCAGGAGGATAGTGGGAAAGTGTGTTGCAGGAAGCCGTGTTTTTGCACTTCAGAGCCATGTCAGTCATAAAAAGACAAAAGAAAATATGGCCGTCAACTAGCCCACTCATTAGCTTTAAATGTGCCTGTCACACAGATGTTACCAAAACTTTGTGTTCTCACCTACAGCTTCTCCAGATAAAGTCTGAAGAAGTTCAGGGTGGCAGAGCACGTGAGAAAGCAGCTTGTGTCCACTTCCAGCCACTTTAGTACTTCTTTAGTCAAACAACATCACACCTGACTTATTGAAAGCGTTGTGTGTGCTTGTGTCTCGTATGCAACCACTTGACATGTATGAGGACGGTCACAGGCCAAAACTAGCGTCCTTAACTTAGAGCTCGAATTTACATAATGACGATTTGATAATGAGGAAGTTTCCCAGTATGCACTTGACCACTACCTTCACATGAAAAGGCTTTGTCATTAAGCAGCATACATACATTACCTGTTGTGACAGTATTGTGTATTAATACAGGAAGTCTTTAGCTTCCTTTAGCTGAAACCAGTCAGGCTCCAGCTGTGTAGTACACAGGTACTGTGAGTAGCGATAACTCAAGTGATATTACACATAGGATATGGCCCCCCAACTTAATGACTGAGCAGAGTATAAAGGCGATGGCGCCTTGTAATAAATGTGGTGATTTTTGGTCCGGTCATATTCTCATCAAGTCGTCAACTTCTGCCCACAACACTGACTTGTGGTTTTAGTGGTCGACAAAGACGATGCAGCTCCAGTGTGAATGTACCCGTTTGTCTTACTGGACTTTTGTTTGAAAAACTCTGTTCTTATTCATTAGTGTGAGGTATCTCCTCAGTGCGTCCTTTCCATCCATCTGTCTGTATGTCTGCACAGTCCCACTTCATGTCATCTCTCCATCAGGGCAACCTCCTCACCAAACCGCGTTGCAAGCCGTTCCCAGATGCCACCCCAGTGTCTGACTGTGCGGTATGTCCCAGACATTCTCAAGGGAGGGGTGTCTCACTATAATCAGGCTTCACCTCTCCCACCGCTTTGCTTGCTGCCATCAGCCATGGTCTCTTCCTGTGCAAATCTATCCGTCTGTGTGTTTGTCTCTTTGGGGGAGAGTGGGTTTCAGTCTCAAATTAATTGTGTTTTCATACCTGTGGGGGAGCTCCAGTCGGCCTATCATAACTGAATATCAGTTAAGAGTTACGTGTGTTTGCCTTTTCCTCCTTGGCTTTCAACAGGCTGTCCAGCTCGGTGCTTGCTGGTACGGGTCTTGTGAATTTCCCAGCTTGTGTCAGTAAAACCTCTGTTGTCCCCTCTGTCCTTTCTTTAACAATCGTATCGTGGGACTAGGACTTTCTTTCACTTCCACTATCACTTCTATGCTTCCCTGTGGTTAAAATGCTACATGCCCATAATTCTATGCAAATTAGTGCAAGTCAGTGATTGGATGCGCTAAAAGTAAGGAAATTAGATGTAACACTTACCAAAGTCATTTTACAGGAATGTAGGAATAGCTGCTACAGTCTATTATAAAAATCACATACATTTGGTTAATTTATTATCAGATTCCTTAATAGCTACTGATTTTTAAATATTGAACATTTGAAATGGGGAATATCCTTTTTTTAATTCAGAACATATTTTACAGCGCCCCCTTTTATATCGCTGTCCAGACATGTGACATTGATAATGAAAATGTGATATATCCTTAGAACACTCTTTGTTGTCAACAATAATAGACTATAGCATTCCGTAAAGGCTTCCATATATACAAAAATATTCCTACTATGAAATGTAAGAAAATTATTATTATCTTAGTGCCACTAAGTTTAAGATGAGCTTTATGACAGGTTAGACACGAAGGAAGGAGAGAAGGACTTGTACAGGATAGCCAGACAGAGAGATAGGGATGGGAAAGATGTGCAACAGATAATGGTGATTAAAGACAGAGATGGAAAGGTGCTAACAACCCAGGAGAGTGTGCAGAGAAGATGGAAGAAGTATTTTGAGGAGCTGATGACTGAGGAAAATGCGACGGGATTCTGTAGTGGAATTCATTGCAGCACAGCATCACACAGCATCCCGGCTTTTTGTAAATAGGATTTGTAAATTAGGTCATATGTGTTTGTTGGACACTTAACATGTCTGGTCACTAACTGCATTTCCGATCACTTTTGAGAGAAATGCACACCACCAAAAATGGAGGTGCCTGTCAGATGTCATTTGTCCAACATATTTGTCTAACCACTGGAATTAAGCCGAAAGTCTTGACTGTGCTTTTATCTTAGGGAGTACAGCCTTAGAGTAAAATGTCAGTGGGCATAGGATGTTTCTGCTGTCCTGTCATGGCTGTCCTCATCTTTCTTAAATCAACAGGCTTTGTGTATTGTTGGATGACCTTGTGATTCCACCTTCTCCCAGCACTGTAGCCACATTTTTCACTGAGTGAGGCTGACAGATGAGCTGACGCCCTGCGAGTCAACCCAACAATTTGCTCTTGTCAGAGTTACACAGGCTGTGTAATGAGCTAGAACGTGAACCGTGTGGGATTACAGCTTAGGAAATGCGTTTTAGCCTGATAGACAAGAGCGCACACAAAAGAAATGTACCACCTTTGAGCTAATGAGATCTGTATAGTCTCAGTGGCTTCCTGGCTCCACAGATAGCAGGCTAAGAGGTCACACTTAGATTGTCTGCCAGACTGCAGGAACTCCACTTGGGAGACAAAAGTTCATCTCCATCTTTTCATAACTCTGCGCCAGAAGAATATTGGTCCTGTGGTGGCAGTAGTGATGAAAGTCTCCAGGCCTTTAGCTGCTTTGTGGACAAGTGTTAAGGCAGGAAAGAATCTGCAAAGGTTCAGGACTGACACAGAGATGAATGTTTTCTTTGGGGAAAAAGATCTCTGCCCTTCTTTTATGCCTCTTCCTTCCATAAAGCCTGTTTGTAGACGGACCAGACAAAAGCAAATGCAGCAGTAACGTTTAGCCCTGCCTGTAAACTCTTATTGTTCTGTAATTAACTACACAGCCGAGCCTCTCGCTCCAGCCGTTTGCATTTGTAATTAATGCTTTGCTTAATTTCCTTTTGATGTCGGACTTAATTAAATAAGATACTGAATCTTAATGATATCAAAGTTGGGAGTCCCTGAGCAGTCAAAGTAGCTGAGGCAGCTGGAACAGCAGGGTGTTCCCCTTCAAATGCAAAGCAGCTTCACCATGAGATGATCACACCGACAACCCTTCTGTTCACTTAACAAACTGCTACGTGTACTGAAAAAGCCCCGACTTGGGTTCGGACGTAGAGCACACTTTGTCCAGCTGTGGAAATCCTGATGCAACTTTCTTTTTTGCGACTCTCGCTCATTCTGGGCTGATAACAACACTGTCCACCCCCTCTGCTCTTAGCTCTCGATGCTCTTCACTGAGGAATGTGATAAGGTGCGGGACCTGATGCACGTCCACTCCTTCAGCTATGACTTTCACCTCCGAGTGGTTCACCAGTACTTGGTTGGCTGCCACATGACACTGCGCCAGGGCTACCAGCTCACTGACTTCCTGGACGACTTTATTTCGCATCACCCAGACATCCCCAAGTTCGGTCGCAACCACGTCTTCCAAGGTGAGTTTGGGTTAAGTAATATTTTTACCTGTACCCATAGTAGCTCTGTACATATTTACCGATATACTATAGAAAACTCATCGGGCCGCATATTCCTGTCCAAAGCTGAGCCAAGCATGAGTGTGCTGCCTGAACATGACAAGACAATTGTATTTCATCTGCAAATAAGAACAGCTGGGTTTGTGACGTGTTTTTCCAGTGATCGTACTTTAAGTTATTCTTACTAACAGTGGGCGTGTAAGAAGCTGCAAAATTAAAAAGACACACATTTTTTAAGGTGAGCAGCGTATGATGTTACACCTGCGCACTGTGATTCGGGATTCCAACGGTGAGTCACAAGAGGAACTAACGAATTTCAGCCCAGGTTTTGTTGTTGTGCCTGTTCTCCTGCCAGATAACTATGTGGCCCGCCAACTAAAGTGCAACACTGAAATGCACACTGTTGGTGATAGAGCTTTGTCAGTCACAAATACAGTTCTAAGGCAGTGACAATGTCAACTATTCAACTGTGTCCTCAATGTGTCCTACCTAATTATGTATTTGTCCTGACAATCCACAAACTCTCAAAAGAAGAAATTGGCAGAAAAGCTAGGAAAGCGTTGGTATGTCAGTTAACCGTTGTGGGGTGGGAGGGTCAAGTACATGCCATGTGCAGTGTACCTGGAAAAGTTCACATGAGAAATTCTGTTCTTGACAAGACAGTAAAACAGTGTGTCCACCGTCAGCTTGTGGAAGCTTTAGCGAGCCCACCTACACATTTTAGGTGAAGCTCCCACCATCTCTGGTCTTGTAGAAACCTTTTTCATGATGAGACTTTCATGTGAATAATTCAAAGCCATTAGTTCAAATAGCAAAAACAATGAGACTAGTTGAAAGAAAAAAGCGGTTCACAATCCACATATAAATGTGTTTATGTAGCTTGGACGCCATGGAAATAAAGGAGGTTGTTTAAGAATTTCGTTCTAGTCCCAGTGAAAGTAAAGTGATCTCACTGCTGCTTGATAGTGTAGCGAACTCCTTCGATTTGGCTAAATTGATGTTAATATAAAAGCATAAATGTCCTCAATTTAGGGCACCAGGTTCGATTAAGCTGAACTACGCTATGATTATTATATTATCTGAACCGCTGGTGGTCCAAAATAACAATAGAATTAAGTGACAACAATGTAACCCAAAAATCAGTCTCTTGTCATGAGTTCTTTGCTGCTTCAGTGACCTCTGTCTGTTGCTCTAAAGAAGGACAAACACCGAACCAGTTCTTTTCAATTATTTATTAACCTACAACTACAGTGAATATTGATGTATGGGTACGAATATGGATATATGGAATAAATGGAATAAACGAATAGACAACAAAAAATGAAACAACCAATTCTAAGTAAACAGATAAATTGTGCAGGTATGCACAAGGATTCAAGTCTCTATTTACCTCTAAATAACGGAAATTATATTTTAGAAACTCTACAAAGAAACTTCATAAAGGCTCCAGTGGTTTATCGGCTGTACGGACACCAGACTTTCATGAAGCAGAGAGAGATATTTGTACTTGGCCTGGGAGCAGCTGGAGGTTGTTCTTTAACCAAATTGGTACCGGTTCTTTTGTAGAGCAAGACGGACCATCTTGGTTCTGTTAATAGGCGAGCTATCAGAGCGAGGATCCGCTGTGGCTGCAAAGATTTCCACGGCCCACAGGAGCGTTCACCTGGTCAGATGGCAGGCTCCAGTAACGTGGTCTGGTTCCGCTTGTGGCTGAGCCGAATTACAGAGGCGCTGGGTGTCCGGTCCGAAATGGAGCCGAAATGTTGAATTGGAATAATTCAAAAAAATTGGTTGATAAAAATATGGCTATTGAATAAAAAAATCTCTGACTCACTACAAAGGATTTTCTAGTTACAAACAAAATGGAAGTTTGGCTTTGGAGTTACGATCGTCAAAATTAACTAATACAAAAATAGGCAGCAAAGACGTGCGCGCTTTAAAAATAGTTCCAAAGTTACAAACAGGGGAATTGACGACAAAAAGTAATTTTAACAACTTCAGCTAAGCTTTCTTAACTGAGGCACATTTCTTCTTCAGGGTGGAATTCTGAAGTTGTTTAAAAGCTCGAATCTGAACTCTGCGTGACTTCTGCTGGAACTCTAAACTCTCTTTCAAACTTTATTTTATATCGTTGGGGCGTTGCCAAGACTATGAGGCGTTGCTGCTAAATTTTAATTTACTGCGGAGGGCAGAGCGAGTCCCTCCTCTGGATCAAATTAAATTCTTTGTTCAGTTTAATCACACAAACTCAAGTATAGATTTCTCTTTTCATCAAGCCCAAAATCTCATACTATAAAACAAAGCAACATATTACAATTGTTATACTGTGCAAACTCCTATGGAGGTTGAAATGCTTAAAGCAACATGACCAGCTGCGTGGAATGGTTAATGTCTCATTTTAACATGTGAGAGTTCTGATTAGATTAACAGATGGAATCCAATGATTATTACATGGAAAAATTAGCTTTGTCTAATACATATTAATACACATTAAGAACACACAACAACAATTAGGAATTCAGTCGTGCATTATCTGGACGTTGTAGCGAATTAATATAACATGACATGTTCACGTTTAAGGGCGTGCATGAATATGTAACATGTATGTGTAATATACAGAATTAAGAGAAGAATATGACATTGTGTTTTAACTTTCAGACAACAAATTAATGCTGGTTTGTTTCTTTCTATAGACGAGTATCTTCGGGATGCATTTATAATTTCCACCCAAGGGTGGCAATGTTGTGCCGTGTTATTCTTTCACGTCATTCTGAATTAAAACGTTTATTTTATAACTCCATCATTTCTCGTCGTAGAAAGGATGGTATCATATCAAATTGTTCCTAACCCTTGAATTCCCAACTCTGTCTCTGGATGCTACAATAGGGAGACAGGGACAGGAACGGACCAAAACCCAAAAGTCCAGGAGGAGTGAGGCCACCCTCTAAAACTGCCGCTTCGTGTGCCTCGTTTAAACTTTGAATCATTTCCTTTTTTCAGTGTATTTCACTGTGGTTATTTACAATGTTGCCGAAAGTCATGAAAGCAGTGCGCTGGTTGTGTTTCTATTCAGCTGTGTCTGTTACCATGGCAACACCAACTTTGAGTGCGGGAGTCACCCACATGCTGCACAGCTCTGCACCCCTCGGCCTTTGGCTGATCTTTTGGAAAATCAGCAACTCCAACTGGAAAACTGTTACCAAAAAAACCCTGTGAGCCTGTGGTGTGAAATTGCCTCATGAGGATGAAAACTCTGACAAGACTGGTGATTTCAGGACGCCCCCTCAGCAGCATCTCACACAAAATTTCACTATATTTCACTTTTATTAAATAGGTTTAATTGGACAAGCTCACTGGTGCTGCAGCCGCTTACGGGCTCCTGAAGAAAAACCCGCGTCTCTCACTGGTTTGAAAAGGAGACAATCAGTTTTTTCTTCACCACAGTAACACTGAGCACGACTAATACATACTAATACAGAACGTGCACAGCCAGTCCCTACACAGATGCGGGTGTGGTAAACAGCAGACATCAGAGTCGTTCTCTACACACATATTTCCACCACAACATGGTTTTTGTAACGTAAAACACAGTTCCACTGTGTTGCAGTGTGCACAGATTCACATCACAGTCCATTACAATCACCTATCTATATCAGCACTCCTGCCACACAAACTGGAAGAAAATCTGTTTATGGGTTTATGAAAAGGTTGGTTTGGGGCTGGGCTGTGCTGAGACAGTACGGTTCCTACGGAGAACCTTTAAGCACACCGAGAAATGGTGAGAGCTTTCACTTGTTCCCTTATTTGAAAAAACATGATGCCCGTGTCAGTCCGTGAAGAGCTACAAGAAGAAATGCTGGAATACTGTACACAGTGAACGTTTTTCCTCATCGCCTGACCCTCGTGTTCTTCAGGAAGTTTCTCCATATCCACGGGGATGATAACAGCTCACCAGCTCTACAACTACATCACTGACCACGCCAGCACCTACGGCATGAAGCCGCTCCGCATGTCCAAGACTGCAGCCAGCGCCGACAACAAGAAAGGGACGCCTGACCTGCACGAGTATGCGTTAGTGGCTGTGTGGAACAGGTACAAATGGCTCCTAATGACAAAATTCATTAGTCTTTCATTAAATGAATAGTTATCACTGCTCTGACAAGATCAATGATAATTCTAGTAATTGGTTATTACTGCAGTGTTTAGTGTAGTCGTACTAGAGTACACTGTAAGATAAGGCGCTTTGAATTTTTGGGCCACCTCCTTAATTTTAAATATGGTAGATGTATGTTAGGGTCACGTCACCCCAACATTCGTCTTTTTTCTTTCCTGCTTTAGCTCAGGCTCCTACAAGGACCTGGAAGGCCTGCACCACCACGATGACTTCGACGTGTCCCTGGTAATGTGCCATAATGCCGCTCCGTTTGAGGAGCAATCAGACGGGGAGAGGCATTTGTTGAGGTAAGAAGACACATACAACCACATTAAAGCTTACACAAATAATAGCCACTGATGGCAGCAGAGCCCAGATTTTTCCTAAACCGTATTATTTCTCTAGAATTCTGTTGACTTAGTGGTTAATCGGATTGTTGAAATACATGTGGACATGATAAAAACATTTTTCATCAGCCGTGCAGCCCCAGATTTTTTCCTTCGGTAAACCGATCACTGCTGTCAGATGATACAAAACCAGCCAGTTTTTTGTTTTATTTGATTCTACCTTTATTTAACCAGATAATACTGCTGTTGGTGTAACATGTTTATTTGTATAGTAGAAAACCACCAATAATTAAGAAATAAATATAAATAGAATAAATACTTGCTATAATAATAGTGAAGCTAATAATAAAATGTATATATAAGAGCATTCATGCTTTAAAGGACTAATGCCAAATCTCATTGGTCACAACCAGTTGATTGAACTCTTTACCTCTTTGTGTAGGCTGCGGTTTTATGTGGTCATGACTAGTCAGAGAGAGCTCTTCCCCCGCCTCACTGCCGACATGCGCCGATTTAAGAAGCTTCCTCAGATCCACCGCGATCCAAGCGAGCCGGGGGGTCGGCCGCCTCCGGATCGAGCAGAGGCTAGTGGGACACGTGGCACTGAGCAGGACCTCTGGGACGAGACCTCATCTGAAGCTCCAGCTGTCTCAGTCCCTAGTGATGGCAATGAGTTTTACCCTCTTGTCGGGGGCGACCCAGGTCAGGGGCTGTTCGACCCGTCGCCCCTGTTCCCTCTGCTCAACAATGAGGTGGCGTCAGCCCACAGGCAGATTCAGACCAGCGTGGAGCAGGCAATGGGTCACTGCCGCAGGGACAACCTGTGGAGGAGGCTGTTCCATGGAGAGAACCTGGCCTTGGACAAACTGAAGCTGACCAAACTGTCATTCGGCGAGCTGGAGGAGCTGCTGGAGGCTGTGCAGAGCCGCTCAGTGGGGGAGATAGACCCACAGCTGGTAAGGTTCTTTCTCAGGTCTTTGATTTCGAGTTCGAGTTCAGCAGCTTCCAGTTTTATATATTTAAACTTGGCGTATCCGTAGATACATTTACCCTAATAAAATATTGCCAGACACCTTCAAATGATTGATTTATTGTTTAAGACATGGGTTTATGAAAAGCCTGACCGGCACTTTCTTGCTATTCCTGCTGCAGGACTGTTTTCTGACTATGAGTACAGCCTGGTACCAGAGTCTGATCAAAGTCCTGCTCAACCGCTTCCCACAGAGCTGCAGACACTTCGACAGTAGTGGCATCCAGTATCTGGTGAGGAGACGCTCTTTCTGCTAGAATGTTGGAGGTTAAGTTGTATACTTATCGTTCAAGATTAATTCAAAGCATATCGTTTTTATCCAAAAAGTGGAAATGGTTCATTTGTTCTATTAGTTGTGGATGAATCACCTCTTCTATAGTAAAATGGTAAAAGGTCACTAACTACTTTATGTTTTATTATGTCAGGCTGTTCTGAACCAGAAGTTCACGGACTGTTTTGTGTTGGTCTTTCTAGACGCCCAAGCTGGAAAAACAGTGAGTTATTGCACACAAAGTGTCTTTTCCGATAGTGCAAATGTGACAGGAAAGTCTCTTTTCCATTTCCCTCCTCCCACAGAGTCTGAAGGTTGTCTTCCGGGAGCCGCTCCCGTCGCAGCCACAGGCCAGCAGCAGTCCCCCCCCTCAGCTGGTGTCCATGTATCATCACCTGGAGTCCGTCATCAACACGGCCTGCTACAACCTCTGGACCGGGCTGTTATAGACCCTCATCGCTGCTGAACCACAGTCTTCTAAGCAGCAGCTACATGCTGGTGGTGGGGCGCCGGCGGCACGGTCAGAGACAAACATCCTGCTAAATGGTGATGTTACTATATTCATGCAGCACCCTGTTGGTTACACGCTGGGCACCTAAGAAAGACAGGAAAACGATTTGACTGATGTGCTGCTTGCGTCCGTTGGCTCACTCAGCCTCTCGTTTCAGTGCGTGAAAAGTCCTTAAAGTGTCCTGCATTTGTCCGTAGCGTTAGACTTGAGCATATTCCAACTTTAGCCAGTAAAGTTTTAGTTCTACACGTGGCGCAATACACGTACTGCTACTTTCAGTGTTGCTTTATCAATACTTAGTCACAAGTTTTGGGGCCGTTACGCGTCCTAGTTTCCTCTGTTCGCAAACACAGATTTTATGGGTTTTAAGCAACCCCCACATAAACATGACGTTTTAACAACTTAGTGTCTCATGATGAAAGGTCCGTTACTGTCCAACCTGGACAAGCTTGTTGATCTGAGCTCCGTGTCAAAAACCAGTAAAAATCACATCTGACAGACACATCGGTCCTCTCAGATATATGTAGAATCCAGTGACATGTTTCTTTATTCCCACGTTTTTTTGAACTCACCAATACTTTTTAACAGGGTTCTGCTTGCATTGTTGCAGCTGATTATTTAGGAGTGCAGCTGATTCCTTGTGAACGAAATTGTTGTTTCCTTTTATTGAGCTTTTTTGGACAGTGGAACATGAACCCTGAAGCCCAGGTTACACCATGCGTACATTAAAGGACAGCTGACCCGCTTGAACACACGGCAGAGACTATGTCCAACTGGCACATATGTTCTGTGGCTGCAAAGAAATGCCTCTCGTCTCTCATCATTCAGAAAGATCAGAGAAAGATCAGCAGAAGATCCGAGAGTGGTCCGAGTGGTTACATGACGACTAATTATTTATAAGCTGGGTGTAAGTGGAAGGGAAGAGCATCGCCACCATCACGCGCACTAACTAGTTCCATGTTGGACATGCTAAGAACTCATTCAATGGTAAAGAAAGTCTGGACCCAGGAAAGTCTGGACCCAGCACCCTGTTGGCTTTTTCACTGTTATTTTCTGTTCAAGGTTGTCAGAGGTTGGCTTTAAGTGATCTGAAGCTTCTTATTTCTGACGTCTAGCTACAAAATTGCAGAAGTTTCATATTTTCCACATCAGTGTTTTGTGTGAGTGAGAGACAGTGGAGACGTCAGCGTGCAGAGTGGGAAGCCTTTTATGTTGCATTCAGTGACAATCGTGCTACCCACCGAAGCCCCACTGCCACGTGTGGTGCCCTGAAGTGCCTTTCTGCTTATTTCTTCTCACACTTCTGAAGTGATACTGTTGTCATTCCATCAGCTCTGCACAGAAAAAAAAAACACCCTTGTGATGGTGTACAGTGAAAGTGCCTGAGTCAGTTTGGAGAAATGTGACAGAAATTTCTTTTTATACGTCGGAAAATGGGTCATATCAATGTTGCTGGTTTGCCTAATGGCAGGCCTCGTGTCATCGGCGCTGCATGGATCCAAAGCGTGTTCAGGGGGATGAGTTTGACTTGTTGGGTTGTAGATTCTCAAACATTCATCACAGACAGTCAGCAGCCTTTGATTTTTGCACAGTTTTACTTGAATGAAACCAAAAATATGTTTGAGGTTCTCGTGGATGTAAAATGAAGGATGTGGAGTAAAGGAGCGTTCTTAAAGAATTCAGTCTCAATGTCACACACTGGGTACTGTACTGTGAAAATGTGAACTGTACAAGTTAGCTCACTGTAATACAAACCCTGCACTGTCTCCAACTGCATTGTGTATATTATGTACAGGCACAACACTTTATACAGTGAAATGCAAAATAAACCTGTGAGACCAACGACAATGTGCCGGGTCATTTTTACATTTACACAAACTTTGACGTCTACAAATGGTAAACAGTATTTTAGTCGTACCTACATGTATATGACAGTGTTTTATTGATCAGTGGTTCAAATCCTCAAAGAGAAACTTGCTTCCAAACGTGATACACTAGACTTACTCCAGCACAAGAGAAGCATGATCAGGCTCCCACTTTAATTACAGCGTTCACAAAAACAGCATGTTCTCGAAAATAGTTTTGAAGTGAGGCTGCGAAACCTCACATACACGAACACACGCTTTCATAACTAACACGATGGACTGCTGCGATGCTCCCAATGCCAATCTGCCAAAGAATGTATAGGCTCACATGCCGTCAGTCTGTACGTCAGTTTCCTGTGAGCTGATTCGTTCTACCAGACACCGAACATGTATCAGAATAAGGCTTTTATCCAAAGCAACCTACAGAGGGATTTGGTACATACACACAATGGCTGCCACGCAGGGGGCTCATCTGGCCCACCACGAGGAACTGGGGGTTCAGTGCCTTGCCCAAGGACTCTGGCACGCAGCAGGGAGGGACTAGGGATTGAACCTGTGGTTCATGGACAACTGCCTCACCAACTGAGCTACAGCAAGAAGGCTTTGGTTTCCCTCCTCTTTTGCTGTTCCACAACGCAGAATGAGAGGCCTTGGTGATGCTGCTTTCAGCTGTTAGGAAATTAGCTTAAAATATTGAGCTGCCTACTAGAAGACAGATAATAATAATTCATTTTATTTAGAAAGCACTTCACATTTGTGATCAAATCTCAAGCAGATTAAAAGCAAAAACATAAAATGTACAAAGGTTAAAACATAAACAGAAAAATTACTCTCAAGTTCTCAGGCGGGGCGGTCCAGGTCCTCGATCCCCCATTGTGTGCAGTTTGGTCCTGGGGGGCAGAGATGGTAAGTATTTGTGGAGCGAAGGTTTCTTATTGTGTGTTTACTTTAAAAACTGGTGAAATTAGACTCAATAAATGTCCCATTGTATTGCAGTGACGTCTGGGGTGAACTTTGGCACAACAGGTCTTGCTCTCTACAGAGAAAACAAAATGAATAGAAATATACCAGTGAAATTAAATGTGTAGTTTTTCTCTCTCTAACTGTCATTGCTGCAGGTGATTGAATTTGTAAGTTACACAATTAGATGATAAAGATTGTGACAAGTTTGAAATCCTACGTTTGTTTATTACCAGCTTTTTAGGTTTACAAACCCAGATCCTATGAAACCGATGAAGACTGCTCCAGTGGAAGCTCACATAAGAACATATATCAAGTTATGAAACATTATACACGACATTTTCCTTCTGGGTGCAGATTTTAGTTGGTGCAGCTGTGAATGGAAACGATCAGCATGGGGATGAACTGCTCCGGGTCTTCATGCCCACTGCCGTCTCCCTGTGATGAACAGCTCCATCCTGTGGCTCTTACACGTCGCTGCGTTTCCTGGTTTAGACACTAGGCCCTAAATGTTCTTACACTAACAAAAGCAGATTTTTCCCCTCAAACAACAAAACCTGTGTTGTGTAAAAAAAGACATTTGCTAAATGGTTTCTTGATTCAATCATTCACAAAAAATCTGAAATAGTTTTGTCAGATTTCATTATTTTGTTCTATGTTTTTCCAACACAAAAAAGCTAAACACTGTAAAAACTTCTGTAAAAAATAAAATTAATACCAGAAAAAGAAGCCTATAATTCACAGAATCTGACATTTAGTCCGTTTGCTCCTTTGTTGGTGATCAACATGACATTGACTGTTTCCCCCCTCAGCAGCACAGAGGAGCTTCTTTTCTGAATGAAAACGCACTGACGTGTCCACGCAGGGTTCAGCTGATGATGTGTGTGTCCCTTGTTTTGAAAGGCCCGTGAAAACTGAAGGTGACTGAATTTTCCTTAAGGCCATCTTAGCGACGGTTGAGAACAACTCTGAATAGTTGTTAAAACCGAGTAAAAAAACTGATCTGCCGATACAGTCTGTGGTTCAGCGCTGTGCCTGTGACCTGCTGTTGACAAGTACCTGTAGTCCCCAAGTATCATTAGCACATGATTATAACCAGCTGTCTTTTTTTCCTTGTGTCCATCTCACAGACTCTGACCTGCTCGGACGTGGATGGAAACCTCCACACCAGTCGTTCTGTTGGTCTGCTGACGAGTACGTGAACAGAGCAGCACATACTGAAGTTTATGAACCAAAGCTGCAGTGAATGTCAGTGCTGAGTTTTTCTCTTAAAAGCTGCGTCTGCACCAGAAGGTCCGCAACGCTGTGGTGTTGGCAGCAAGAAATAATTAGACAGAAATAGACCCAAGCCATGTATGGTGGTGCAGAGTTTGCTGCTTAAACTCCTTCAAAGTAATTTTTGTATTCAGAGTATTTTCCAGTAATGGCCTGTAGCCAAAGTCTCGGTCCACAGAGACGTGTGGTTCAGCCTCTAAGGCCTCTGTGGGTTTTAGCTCGTCCACTTAAGTGGAGATTGATCTGTGGTCTTTCAAAAGACGGCATGTAGGCAAATGTGTGTTCGTGATCAACGCATGATCTCTGGAACTCCGTGTCACGGGACTGTGGGTCACAGATCGTGATGTTTCTCACCAGCCACATTCTTAAAACTCTGTACAGTCGTGTGACTAACTGCAGGACAAATTTCCAGATGAATTGAGCTTCTCAAAAACTGACAGTGTATGAGCGACGGCAACAGTCAGCCAAGCGTGTAGCTGGTCTCGGTCGTAAAGCCACTAACAGCCTGAACAGAGCTGAGGGTTAAAGAACCCAGGAGCAGACTCAAGGATTGTAGACCTAGAGGAGAATGGAAATGATGTCTAAAGTTCTCCTCAAGGTCCTGTCGGCCTTTGTTCACTCCAGTCCAATCACAGCAAGTTATCTTATTGCCATGACAACAAGTTGCAATTGTCAGTGAGTGATGCTGAGCAGGGAAATGTTCCATGATCTGGTGTGTTAGTGAAATTCTGTTGACTTTGTTCAGTTTGTGTTTCGTTTTCGTTGGGCCTGTGTGGTCTCTCCATGCCGTTGATCCTTGCTTCAATCTAAAAGACAGTTCATCAGTTGGATTTACTGGAACAAGATGTTGTGTCTTTTGTGGACGTCTTGATGGCGCTGTTGTATTGGGAATGTCTCCTGCGTGAGACAGACTGGGATTACAGTACGTCAGTGTTTTCTCAGAAACACCCGACAGCTTTATATGTACCACCAATGAACAGATACACTTAAAGTCTCCATCGACTGTGTTTCAGTACGTGAGCGGTAAAGATCTGCGTAACTGCAGCAGGAGACTTCCTGTGTGCCAAGAGACCACAGACGAGCTGCTCAGCTGCCGCAGCAGCTTCTGCATCTGCGAGATCTGTGACGTAGTGAACTAACTGGTACCACTACCCTGGCAGAAACGCTGCTCGTTAACAGCTGATTCATATTCATGACACACACTGTAATTTCTGTTTGTCAGTATGAGTTATGATGCATTCATCGGCATGGAGCCATTTGAAAACTGTCTTTCTCCAGAGTGACACGCGTGTAAGCGATGATACGGGGTCAAGAACAATGAGAGGAAGGTGCCTCGAAAACTTCCTGTTTTGTGACATGACATCACTACATCGCTTGTAGTTTGACGTTGGCAATCTGTTTGAATTGTGTGCAAATAATAATTGACAAATAATTCAGTTGTCATTTAAAAATGCAATTCCTCCCATTCGGAGGGCGGCACGTGTCCTGTACGTCAATCAGCTGTGGAGCGAACACGGGTGTCAACCAGCGAGTGTAGATCAGGCTAATGGTCTAAACACCGTAAATCTCACTTTTATATCACTTTTTTCATGAATTTGCACGAGTGTAAAGATGCTAATTAAACTATTTCATAAAGTAATAATTTGACTTTAAATTATAAGTCACACAGGTTCCTGTAAAGGAAAATATGGAATCTGCTCAATCTGTGGCGTGTTTGTTGAACGGTTATTTAATCCCTCTTCACAAAAGGATCCTGCTGCTTTTTCACCACAGCTTAGCGGGTGAACAAGTGTGAATAAATGAAACCAAAGTAAACGGTGAGTGTGACTTTACGAACTCCTCAAAGTGCTTTGCATGATTTCTTGACTTGTAAGTCATCGCTGCTCACAAACCAAAAGTGCGTCCCCACGCTGATAGATGGCACTTTGACGTGTACAAGTCGTCTGTCTGAAGTGACATGGATGAAAATCGAATAAACCCTAGTTATAGGAGGCTTCCTGCTCTTTGACACGTCTCATTGTGAGGGATGAAATAAATGCTGATCCATGCGGTTGGAGCTGACATCTGCTCTCCTCTTCTTTTCTGCAGCATTACTTTCATTTGAGCAGTGACTTGGCTGACGGCGATATCTACCTCTACAATAAACCTGGAGGCCAGGGGACAGGAGGCAAAGGTAATTGGGTTTCCCCCCAGCCCTCCGAGTGTGTGTGTGTGTGTTGGTGTGTGTATTGTATGACTGCAGTGACCTGAATATAACGTTGGCTCCTCCCCTTTGCAAAACTTTAAGAAGGTGTTTTGCTCACTTTTTTATGCTTTCCATCATCAATTATTTGTAAATGTCACTGTCCTTGGGTTTTGGACTGATGCTTGGACAGTACAAAGTGTTTGAAGACGTCACTATGGACAGAGGTTGCGGTTAGAAAGTGTCTCACATGCTTTCCTTCTCAAGCTCTGCCCTTTGATTTTTTGCAGAGGTTAACAGATAGAATTAATGGACGTTGTCTTTCACATAAACACCAATGGACAGGGGTCCGTGTGGGCGTCCTGACCTGTCTGCTGCCACACACTGAGTTTTCTCTCGTTTCCCCCAATGGCTCCTGACTACCACAGTGTGAATTTGAAGTTGTGTGGGACGAGTGTATATGGGCGTGAGACGAACGTTGATGTGCCGAAGGAGAATTCCAGGCATTGCTACGATTGTTGTTGTGTGTCTGTCCCCATCGGTTCTGTCTATGAAGAAACTCACCACACTCCTAGTTGACCAGGGTCCCATCCCTGGATCTGTGTGTTTGGCTCCTAACCTCGTTCTTTTGTTTGTGCTATCTCTGATTTTGACCTGCTGTAAGCATCAGCAGACGCTCTAACCGCTGTAGCTTGATATGACGGTTTGACCAACAGGAGCTTTTCTTGAGGCGTATCGGTAGTTACTGTGGCTGTGCTTCTTCTAACAGTCCTTTGTGTGAGGTGACATCTCACTTATCCGAACCTTTGCCTTAACAGGCCGTGATATCAGAGTACAGCACCATTCGGGCATTCAGAGTGCTCGCATTCTTTTACTCTTTCCCACACTGAATTCAATCGACCCCTTCCTCTGCTTGTCTTCCTTAACTGAAATTACTACACACTTCCTGTCTTTACTATTCATTCACGGCTAATTTCTTTGATGCACAACAGCTCAGAGGTGTCGGTCTCCTCTCTTCTGCTCACAGCGCAACAAACCTTGTGTCATCAGTCACCGTTGGCCACTGTTACACTTAGGTTCGAGTTGCCAACGTAGTTTGGTGTCTCATCAGAGACGACTTGGCTGTTACAGCATAAGTGTCGTAACCTTCGTCTTATTGCATATGTTTGTCGCAAAAACAGCATTAGTGGCGCTTCCCTTTGCACAGAGGTTGTGTGTAACTGCTCTCACAAAAAGCTGAACAAGTGAGGTGGACAGTGGACAAGAACAGGCCCACTGATCTTCTAGAGTCAAAGGGATCTGTTGCATTTCTTTTAGTTCTGTCACTTATCACCACGCTGACATGAGTTACTTGTGAAGTCAGTCACAGGAGAGGGCTGCTCCTGGAAGTGTCCGTGACTGAAAGGTTTCCTGGTTCAAAGTAAAACCGTTGCTGTGGATACTGAATAAATACCATCGTTCAGCGGCTCCCACCACAGGCCAGCTAATCACGGATGGAAATGATGAGCTAACTGAATTATAACCCTCACTTCTAATTACTAATGTGATTGTAATATTCTGTCTGGCAATGTCGTTTGATCTTAGCATTTGGCTCTTAATCACAGGGCTACTTTTTCAGTTTCAGAACAATGTTGGCTGAGTTTGTCCCTTTAAGTAAGAACAAAGAAGCCGTTGATAGTCGTGTCTGTCTAGGTTAGCCAGAGGTGTGGACTCCAGTCACTTGACTTAAACTGGACACTGTCATGTATCTGATTCAGTGTGACATTGACGAAAGTTTTTTTCCACAGTTTTAGAATTTCATAGTTTAACATCATAAATCATAAACGCTCACAACTGTGTCGTGTGTTGTCATTCCGAACATGTGTCCCCAAGAAACAAGTTCTGCTTGAAAAAAGACTGATGAAAGCAACATGTCCCAAAGGAATGTTCTGTGAACTAATGTAACACAATATTAAACTGTATTATTCTTCTACTCCGCCTTTAAAACAACCTTTGTACACCTGTCAGAAAGTACACTCAAAGAATTTAGTGCTGGCTTTTTGACTAAACATGTTGTACATAAGGAAAAAAAAGTTCTGAATTCATGTCCAGTGTGAAAAACAACCTTCACTGTCACACAGCTACAGCAGTGTTCAGGTGAGAAGCCCAGAGCTTCACCTGTGATTCCACTTAGCTAATTCATGAGCTACTTTTTAATGGTTCAGCTGACAAGAACTTCAGTCTTCAGAGATGTTAAGCTGAAGATGTATTTTTCTTATCCAGACAGATGTGTGTGTCGAGACAGGTGAGTCATCCGACGGAAAGGACAGGAAGAGCTGTGTGTCGTCTGCAGAGCAGTGATAGGAAAAGCCATGTGATGTTAGAGCCCAGGGAAGTAGGATGGATGGAAGAAAGAAGAGGACCAAGAACAGAGCCCTGCGGTACAGGGCGCCTGAAGTTTGTCCAGGTGGGTGTTGAGTTCTCCTAAGATGATGAGAGGAGTGCCATCTTTAGGGAACTGCATATCAAGTTCCCCAGCTGGCCCGGTGATCAGTAGATCACAGTGACAGGGGTTGTAACATGGCATGACATTCCAACGATGGCAGGGGCCACAATGTTGAGGTGTCGGCATAGAGAATTCTAGCCCCACCCCCACCCCCACACACACACACACACACACACACACACACACACACACACACACACATGATGGGCGAGGAGTGTGGAAGAAGGGTCTTACGCTGCTGACCAGACATTTAGACGTCTTTGCAGACAGCTTTTCTACTCTTCACTGCTCTCATGCGGTGATATTTCCAAACTAAAACGAAATTTTGTGTTTTTTACAAAGAGACCCTGGGGTCATTTGAAATAGTCAGTTATGGGAATCTTTAGGGAGGACACTGACTGTTCTGTTCCAGCAGTGACAAATGTTCATGTCATATGTACATGTGTTTGACAAAAACATCTGGCAGTGACATTATTGTTGTACTGGCAGATCCCTGTGTTTTTGAGTGGATATATGAAATATTTATGATGATGATGAAGCAGCTGTCCCCTGTCTACGTTATGCTGTGCACTCATTGTGTGCAATAAGAGCCAGGACCATGGCAAAGCGAACACGTTCACACCTCAGTGTCACCAGTCTGGGGGTGGGACTGTCGTGCAGCGGGTGCTAGCGCGTCTGATCCTGTTCCGCAGAAGAGTTACTGTAAGACAAATTCATTTAAATTTCCATTTTATTTTGTTATGTCCAGTGTTTGTACAATGCTATTGATAGTTTGTCCCTTTTTTCATAAATTCAGACTAACAGACCCCAGGTTTTACCTTTTTTATACAACAAGAACTGCCTTCACAGCTAGAGTCCAGGCTAAAACAAGGAGCTGTGATTTATGTCTCCATATTATTCAAATAACTACTCTCACAGAACACAGCACTTATCCAAATCTAACTGCCATCAAATAGCAATAATTCTGACCTTTTTCTCTAAAGCCAAATGTCTTCGGTTTCAAGAAAACGACCCAATTAATTTGACATTGAAGTTCTTTTGCCGGATTTTAGCTTTTCTAAATGAACAGAGGAAATTTTTTTCAATTCAATTCAATTCAACTTTATTTATGTCGCCAATTTACAACAAGGTCATCTCTAGGCACTTTACATAATAAAGTCTGTAGAGAAAACCCAACAAATCCCCCTTGAGCAGATATAGGCAACAGTGGAGAGGAAACCTCCAGCAGAACCAGGCTCAGGGTTGGCGGACATCTGCCTTGACCCATTGGGGTGAAAAGAAAGTGGAGAGACAAAAGAAAACATTGAGCAGGTTGGACCAGTAGCTGTGCACTGGAAGACACACAGCTCCAAAGCCGGGGACACCTGAGGACAGTGACAGAGAGTGAGAAGGACAACTACACAACTACAAAACAGAGTCAATGTCATACAGTGGTGACATTATAAATGTGGCTGAGAGGAGGAAAGTGTCTCAGTGCATATTTAAAACAAATTATTGTTTTAAATAATTTGTTCGAAAATTCTCAGAAACGTGTTTTCTAACCATGTCGCTACTTCCGATGACATAACTCTTGCCCCCAGTAGTGCTGCAAGGAATCTCGGAGTCTTTTTGACCAGGATTTGTCATTTATCTCACATAAAACAAATCTCTAGAACAGCCTTCTTCCATCTACAGAACATTGCCAAAATTAGGAGCATCTTCTCTCAAAGCGATGCTAAAAAACTGGTCCATGCATTCGTTCCTTCTAGATTGGACTACTGTAATTCTCTACTTTCAGGCTGCCCCAGTAACTCTCTAAAAAGCCTCCAATTAATCCAAAATGCTGCAGCAAGATTGCTGACTGGGATTGGTATTTCACCTAAATTAGCTTCTCTCCATTGGCTTCCCATTAAATGTAGAATAGAATTTAAAACCCTTCTTACCTATAAAGCTCCATGCTACCTCAAAGATCTCCTAGTACCAGATCATCTTAATACACCACTTCGGTCTCGGAATGCAGGCCTACCTGTGAATTTCTAGAATGGGAGTCAGAGCCTTTAGCTATTAAGCTTCTCTCCTGTGGACCAGCTCCCAGTCCAGATTCAGGAAGCAGACACCCTCTCTACTTTTAAGACTAGGCTCAAAACCTCATAGTTAGTTATAGTTCTGCTGCTATAGGCTCAGACTGCTGGGGGACAAACTTCCCTCGACTTTTCCTCTTCAGTTGACAGAACACCTGCTCCTTCTAACCATTTTACTATGCTAACTTCTGAGCAGTATTCTAGTTTTCATCTCTAACAGAATGAAACGCCATCCTCCTGGTTTGCTCATTAGCTAATATTTTGTAACTTCACGTAACTTCAGTCTTCAAATTCACGTATTGTGAATTTGTACAGCTTGTCATTGTGTGAAATAAATCTTCCTTTAATCCGGATGTCAGGGACATGGAAATGGGGGATCCCACAACGTATTTTCTTTGGTCATTACATTGCTTTAAGTGCGTGCAACACGTGCAAAGAAGAAAATATTCTGCCTTGTCCTTGGCAGCAACAATAAAGGTCAAACAAAGAATCCACCCATCAGATGTGTGCTGGTGCTGATAGCTCTAAACTCTTCATAATTGGATGGAAGAGGTTTTGTTCATTTCTTCCTTGTTCAGTAAACATTATGTTGAATCAAGGCCCCGATTTTCATCCACCCTGTGTACGGCCGTGACATTTTAGCAGTTTTACATGAATTTTCAACTATTGCTTTGTTTTCCCCACATCCATTAATCCTCGGTGGCACTTTGAAATATAACCCACACTGCTGGTGACACAGAAAGTATCTCTTTTCAAATCTATCTTGAATGATGTCAGAATTCTTTTATGCAGGTTCTGTTGTTGCACTGAGTGGAACAGGCTGATTTTAGATAAGTTTGACTTTTTGAATGATTTCCCACATCTGCAGAGACTCTTTCTGAATCATTTATTTGTTATACTAAAGAAATGAAAGATGTGCGAACAGATTATCAATTCTGTCATCAGATGTCAAGTGCGAAAACATGGATGTGAAGACGTGTCAAGTTTTTATTTGATTGTTTTCATCCACGGTTCTCTTGACCTCTGGGGCTTCTGTCTTACACAAAATCAATCCATCTAGAAGGAAAAGTTTTAAGGGCTAATGATTTGGTTTCATTAGAGGAGCATAGTCTTCACAATCTGTAAAACTGTGCAAGAATAATGGAAACGCATGCAAAAGTATTTTAGCTTTACCTCAGGTAAAAAGGACGATGGCTGATGTTTTTCCATGACAGTCAAAGGTCAGAAGGAGAGAGCTTAGAGAGATGTCTGCTTGACCCGGCCTGGTGGGAAGACATTGAGGGGTTGTGTCCTTACCACTGCATTAAAGGCAACACGTCATACTGCATTTGTCCAGAACATCCGCCGTAAGAAGCTTCATTCTCATTGTTCTTGATTCCATCATGGAGCCGGTGACACCTTCAGTCTGGAAGCTGATCCACTGCACCACCTGCTAAAATGTACCACGCACGATGTAACGCCGTTGATGTTGTCAGCTTGCTTCTTTTTTTATGTCTTTCTGTCTCTGCAAGTTTCGTGAAGAGAAAAAGAAAACCAGAAAAGAAAACTGCAACGACATGTCCAGTAATGACACGTTTGAAAGTGAAAACTGTGACGAGAAAGAAATTTTCTCGACACCGTTTAAATTCTAGTAACAACTGTGGATGTGTTTTATAGAAACATACTGGGACTGTTTTCACACCTGTATTCCACATTCATGTCCCTTCAGATGGTGGAAATGCCCGATTCAGCCACTCGGTGTACTAAATAAAACACTGACCAGCCAAAACACTGATTACATTAAAACCACTGATGAGTGGCGTGAGTGGCATTGTTTATCTGATTAAGGAAAAAAACCTCAGTGCTAAGCAAGTGCTAAGACATTTTAAACTGCTGTTTATGTAATAACTTATCATTTGATATATATATATATATATTTATTTATTTATTTATATATATATATATATATATATATATATATATATATATATATATATATATATATATTATATATATATATATATATATATATATATATATATATTTATTTATATATATATAAAGATATATATTTATATATATATATTTATTTATATATATATATATATATATTTTTTTATTTATATTTATATATATATAAACTTAAAAAAACCAATTCCCCACATAGTAGTTGTGGACAAACAGGAGAACAAGGCTGTAGTGATAGATTCAGGAAGAAGGAACACTTTTTGGCTGAAAGGGAGATAGAAAAGTCTTAGTGGCTCCAGCAGATCCAGGAACAACATTCCTTCAAGCTCTAGGGTCCTCTACCAGAGGCCTGGGAGCTTGAGGGTCCCCCCAAAGAGAAGGGCGAGTGGGGAATTTTTTTTTAAATATCTTAAATATAAATAAATATATATATATATAAAAAAATTCCCACTGTTCCTAGGACTGCGCTCTTCTGGACAGAGATCTCAGATGTTGTTCCTGGAGATCTCAGATGCCTGGAGCCTGGAGCCACTCCCCAGTTTGGGGTCACAGCCCCAGGGTTCCTATCACCACGGGCACCACTTGTGCCTTCACCTTCCACATCTTTTCTATCTCCTCTTTCAGCCCTTGGTATTTCTCAAGTTTCTCGTGTTCCTTCTTCCTGATGTTGCTATCGCTCGGGATTGCTACATCTATCACTACAGCCTTGTTCTCCCGTTTGTCCACAACTACTATGTCCGGTTGGTTGGCCATTACCATTTTGTCAGTCTGTATCTGGAAGTCCCACAGGATCTTAGCTCTGTCATTCTCAACCACCTTTGGAGGTGTGTCCCATCGTGACTTCGGTACTTCCAGTCCGTGCTCGGCACAGATGTTCCTGTGTACTATGCCAGCCACTTGGTTATGGCGTTCCATGTATGCCCTGCCTGCTAGCATCTTGCACCCCGCTGTTATGTGCTGGATTGTCTCAGGGGCATCTTTGCACAGCCTGCACCTGGGGTCTTGCCTGGTATGGTAGATCCCAGCCTCTATTGATCTTGTTCTCAGAGCCTGCTCCTGTGCTGCTAGGATTAGTGCCTCTGTGCTGTCTTTCAGTCCAGCTTTGTCCAGCCACTGGTAGGATTTTTCAATGTCAGCCACTTCTTCTATCTGCCGGTGATACATACCGTGCAGGGGTTTGTCCTTCCATGATGGATCCTGCTCTTCCTGTATTTGCTCCTCCTCTGGTTTCTGCTGCCTGAGGTATTCACTAAGCACGTCATCACTTGGGGCCATCTTCCTGATGTATTCACGGAGCTTAGTTGTTTCATCCTGGATAGTGGCTCTGACGCTCACTAGTCCTCGGCCTCCTTCCTTGCGCTTAGCGTACAGTCTCAGGGTGCTGGATTTGGGGTGAAACCCTCCATGCATTGTAAGGAGCTTCCTTGTCTTGATGTCAGTGGCTTCCATCTCCTCCTTTGGCCAGCTTATTATGCCAGCTGGGTACCTGATGACCGGGAGGGCGTAGGTGTTGATTGCCCGGACCTTGTTCTTCCCATTCAGCTGACTTCTCAGGACTTGCCTTACTCTCTGGAGGTACTTGGTGGTCCTTATTTCATATATTACCAGAAATCTGACAGTTACTTCTGGCATTTTAAATGGGAACCGTCTTAGCTTTAGGTAGCTGAACATGAGTACTCATGCTGTCCCTTGCCTGCGAAGATGGTCCTCAACGCAGGTGAAAACCATGACACTTTTCCTCATTTGGAGAAAGACTAGCAAGTCAACAGCAGAGCAGAATGAAGAGTGTGATTAAATTAGCTGTGCTCACTAATTTTCCTTATTAGCAGTAAAAATCTTACACTGGATATTTCACCTCTCAATCAAAGGTCTTCATGCCGAGTCGGGACCGAAAGTACTTTACACAGTTCTGAAATAGATTCACACTGCTGTATTTAAACAGTTTGACAAATAACAGAAAGAGCTGTAAATGGAACCTTTGACTGGTTGTCACCTGACCATGAACAGCTGAACGTGATTTACAATTGCGACTCTACGTTGCTTTTGTCGCAGACAGAGCTGAGTTTAAGCATCAGCAGTTAGAGATAAAAAAAAAAAAGAATCTTAAAGTCCAGCTTAATTTTGGATAAACTGAAAAGAGCAAATTGTCATTTAAGCCAATCTACCCTAAAGAATGGCTTTTTATTGCTTATAAGTGAAACTGATTAAATGTTCTACTTTTAGGACTCTTAGATAAATGTAATTTGCTGACCTCACTGGAACATTGTTTTCTTCTGAACTGAGTTTAACCACCTGGGCCTTTTTGTGTCCTAAATCAGCTGTATAATTTGTATGTGTTTCAATTCAGGTTACAGCCGTATATTTATGGACACCGAGCACGAGTGCATCGTGCAGATCAGTCCTCACACTGAAATTCCCTGACGCTTGCTTGATGTGGACCATACCACTAAATATTGAGTTGACATTCAGTCTTTGAGAAGCCCGTCCTGCTTTTAATGTTCCATCGTCTCTCAGTTAGCGCGGACTGACACTGCGCTCATCTTTGTCGATGCTATTTCAACTGTTGAGTCGTCGGTCGCTCTCACACACTTTGTGACATGTTTGTTCCTCTAAAAACACGGACAGGATGGAGCAGCTGTCACTGGTCCAGATGTAGTGGGGCGACGTGACACAAAGTGACGCTTAAATCACAGATGGTCAGATGCCTTGAGCAATAACAGCTCAGTCCTACACACACTGAAAAGATCAATTTGTAAAATGTTCCCACAAAATGCTAACGATGATAACCGTAACCCGCACAATTAGACACAGCTCTCCTCTGAGTCTAACGTAGACAATGTTTGAGGCACTCGAACGCATCATGATGATGACTCTCGTTCATGGAGCTGTTTTCACCTGTGAAACAGGGAACTGATACTCAACGGATTTCCATTATTGTCCTTTTCATCTGCTTTTTGCTTGTCTGTCAATGAAGAAATCGTCCTAACCTCTCCTCATTCTTCCTTTCATCATTAGCTTGCCGTAAATACTAAACAGAGCTTGAGCCTGTAGATCAGCTTCTTCACGTCTTTTTGGCCGTTGAAGTTTTGGCAGATTGAGTTTGAGGCATGTGTTGGTGGATTTTCAGCTGAATGTCGGAGACGTCACTTCATCACTTCCTGTCAACGTCAAGTCTCGCTTTCATGCACGTATGGTCTTAAACAGGAAACCCCAGGTCCACTGTGATTGTGGCGGCAGATTTAATGTGTGTGTTGTTTCAGTCATGTTACCTTCATTCATCTTTGTGTATCGCTCATTGTCTTTTTTTTTTCTTGGTTCCTTCTGTCTTTCCTTCCCTCCTTTCTTTTCCCTCCTTTCTTTTCCCTCCTTGTTTTCCAGTTACTCCCTCATTTCTTTCTTTCCATTCTTCCTGTCCTCTCTTTCCTTCTGTCTGTCTTAACCCATTTCCCTCCTCCACCCCTCGCTCTTCCCCTGTTCAACTCTAATGACGGTCTTTAATCTTATAATCCATTTAATCTGACTTCGGCTACTTCTGGGATATTGCTGTATTATGTTACTACTGACGCCTGTGCTCGTGAATCAGATACTGCTACTACTTGTATTCGATGCTATTCTGCCCGTGCAAACGGATCGGTATGAGCTTTATTGTTTGGTTAAAGCTGAACTTTTGGAGTTTGCGTGAGACATTTTCTTTCTTCCTTCTCTTTGTTTCAGCTGATAAGTTCACACACGTTGCCACCTTGTGAGGTTCCCTTCACAGTAAGAGTCTTTTATTTTAACAAGGGGCCTCAGATTTATGCTGACCTGACGTCCCAATTATGTTGTCCTCATAAGGGGCTCCATACAGGCCTGGTGGTTGCAGGTCATTTTTTTGAAGGCACATAACTCTCGTAACTGATATTTCTAAAAAAGCAGCCTTAATACCATCTGCTTGAAGGTGCCGACATACGGTGGTGGATGGGAGCTGCTGAGGAGAACAGCTGCTAGTCTGTCAGGGCAACATCTGGATTTACTCAGTCACAGGTCCAGGGGCTCAGGACCCGTCCCACGGCCAACCCGTTTCATACACTGTCTTAATTGATTGACAGGAGATCAAAGCAACCTGTGGGAAAGGAGATACTTCATCACATTTTTCACGAGTTTCTTCATTGCAAAAAATGTGAACAACTCTCATGTCCTTTATGTTTAAGTATAACAGCAGGCGCTTTTGCATTTTGCAGCTCTCTGTCATAGATGGTACACAAAAAGTACCACAGGTATTTGCTTATGATATACGTGTGTTTTTTTTCCTCTTCTTAACCCTATGTAATTATTTCACTCAATTGCAATTTGGACAGAAATGTTGTACTATTCATTCTGCTGTACATTTATTTTACAGCTTTACTTATTTTTATGACAAAATATAAATCAACTTTAATTTTTAAAGATTTATTCTGATTATGGATAGTTACCTGTCAGAATAAATCAGCTCCACTTTTACAGCTGCAACACTCCTATTTACACATTATTGCATTAATAATTATGATCAAGGAATATCAGCAGCAGTCGTCTGAAATGGACTATCCTACGTAAAACTTTCCTAGCAACCTGGATGCTAATACTATTTTCCTACACTGTGGTATATTTGTGATGCTTTTACTTATAGGTAGAAGATCTGGCGTTTTGAGCAGAAACCATGAAGTGCTGATTGAACAGTGGATACTTCTGCACGCCAGTGATGCAAAAAGCTGACGGACTTCACATGGACAACCGATGTGAAGCCATCTTAAGCCCCGGTTGCTGTAGAGATCCCAAACCTTGACCCTCCATGTCAGAGAATGGACTGAGACGCCATTTGGCCACCTCATTCATTTTAAATAGGGTGGCCAAAAGATTAGAAAAGCCTTTTAATCTAATCAATTAATATTAACGCCCGATATGATCTCTATAATGATCTCTGTATGTGAATTTGCGCTATATAAACTATATAAAGTCAAATTGAACTGAATTGAATATAATAAACACGTAGTAGAATTATCACTGAGAAATTATAACCAAATAGAAGATTTGTGTCCATCCTGTACGTTTACAATAGCTGTTCTCTCATTTAGTGGAGGAAGTGGCTCCCCGAAGGTCACCCGCAAACGCAGAACCAATAACCGAGCTGCTGCATTGGACTGCATCAGGTTGTTTGTACAGTACATGGACAGGCCAATGATATGTCAGCCAGAGGCGTTTTCAGAGAGTCACAGTCTGAGATCACTGCTCAGACTGTCAATGAACGAGAAGCAACGTGATTTTGTACGAAACACATCCAATGATTTTTGGTTTTGTCGAGTCAAGTCACCAATTCCTCAGCTGAACTAAACATTTCATCCATCCAAAGCTCACAGAACACACATCCTACATTCCAGCCTCCCTGCACACCCAGAAAATATCTTCTAGTAATGTTTTACTCTGAATTACACAAAACAATTTGAAGGCCGAGCACCCGAGTCCAATCAGGACAGTTACTGCACAGGTAAACAGACGCCGTTTGGGAAACTGGATGTTTCCGGCTGCATGTGTTGTCGAGATAAAAGTAGATTTAGAGTTGAATCCGTTCATTGTGAACGAACTGTTCAAGTCAACATTCATTAGAGATGGTGGGATAGAGACTGTCACTGAATTCCTCACCTCGTCACCTGCAGCTCCGTCAGAGTTTATTGCTGCATTATTTAGGCTTGTTTTGTGTTTCGAGTATCTCAGCAGAACTGATGTAGCTGCTGTATGAAATATGGAGCTGGGAATCAATATGCCACCGATTGTCTTGGCAGCACAAACCAAAAAAAGATTCCTTTGCCATATGACTAAGCATTGCTGTTTTTCTTCATTGTGCACTTCCTGTCTTCTTGTCTTGTCCTGGAACTACGGGTTCTTGTTAAAAATGAAACTTTTAACTGCCTCAGTACTATTTACTCCTAGTCAGTTTGGATTTGTCTTTCTGGATATTAATGATCAAGAAAGGTCTGCACCCTTTTCATCTTTTTGCTGTATCTTAGAAACTGTTGCCTAAGTGTATGTGACCATCCCATTTCCCTTTACACACCTCCTCCTGGTCTCCTCCACCCTCACATCACGAGTCAGCCCTCAAATAAACAGACACTGTTCCATTTATGAGCGAGAGGACAGAGGTGCATATAGAAAGTTTCTAACTTTCCACAGCCAGTGGTCAGATGCTGAGAGCACTTACAGAACACAGCACACGTATGTAAGATTTAGCAGGATGTGTGGTTTCTCCATCACTGTCAGGTTTCTTGGCCGGATGTATTTGGACTCTGACAGCGCATTAGAGATGGTCTGAGAAGTCGCCTTGTGATTAGAAAGGTTGTTGAGTCCAGTCTTGGAACAGGCTGTGAAAATGTGGGTAGGAAAAGCACACGAGCTTTCCCTCCCTCAGCAACTGGCGCTGAAGTGAAATAACAATGTTATTTTTTCCATCATTATTATGCCTCGTCTCAGGTCTTTCTTATCTCTTGGCATCCAAAAATCCATTCACACCAGATGGCAAAGGCGTCCCTCTGCCTAACTAGAGAATCGTAACACTGTTTAGAGACGTCATATGGAATATGACTGCATGTATAAACTGATGCAGATATGTAACCTATGATATGAGTTTATACTGTTGCAGTTGTAAGTTCAGAATGAGCAAATGAAGTGAGGCGCAACCTTTCCCCCTGGAACCGTAGTAATTGTGAGCCACACTGGAAGCTCCACATTGGCCCGTCTAATAATGAGATATTAAAATAGTGCTACTGGTGGAGATGGGTCAGAGGCCCAAAAATTTGCAGAAGCTGCAGCTCATTTGGTTTAAAGTACATACCGAGCACATACAGTCGCACTGTGAATGCCAAGAAATAATGAATCTTTAAGTCCTAAAGACTAAATGTCCCTAAAAAGCTCTGGGCACCGTGTGTCTCACACAACTTGTAGATTTGTAGGGACACTTTTTTAGTTTAGTCCTGTGCAACTCTAAAACACAGTCTCAGCCAGTGTCTCCAAGGCCGAATGTAAAGTGTGAGTGTCTCTGAGCACAAGTAGGATTTTGACTCGTGTATGTGCCGCAGTGCAAAGCGGCTGAATAGCTGCACGATGCTTCCTCCTATATGATTTGGCATTCGAAGAAGTAACTACGATGAAAACACACACTTTTTTTGTCTTAGTGGACCCTATCAGGCATAATGTATGCCATGAATGTTTTTCAGAAGCACTAAGAGACAGAAAACCATCCGATTTCCCACACTGTCGTGTGGAGCAGGCAGAAGCAGCGATTTGTTAGAGCAGCGAAGGAAGGCGCTGAGCGCTCTTCAAGCCGGCCCCTACGGCCAGTGACAAAACAAGCTCAAAGAACAGAAAGAAGCCAACTTTACTTTGCCTCTTCATGCCTGCGTTACTAATGAGTGTGGACAGAAGGCAGAGTCAGAGCAGCAGAAAATTTGCCTGGACTAAGCTTCATCTGTCATGGCCCTGATGAGAAGCAGAGGGAGCACCAGTGCCCAGTTTGACCCTCCGGCCTGTGGGCATGTTGCAGCCAGTTCTGGTGCACCGAGGCATCCGGGCCCTGAGCAGAACAAAGTCACCTAAAAGTGGTTTCTGTCGGTAAGTGGGGCACACGGGCAGTGTTCCAGAAATGTAGGTGTCCAGTAATTACACTAATCAACAGTGAATAGATTAGATTGGATAAATCTGTATTTCCTGCAAGCGTAAAACTTGTCTATGTCCATCTTTGTCTAATATTAGTATATAACGCAGGATATACTTGAGGGTTAAAGCCAATCATGCAGAGCATAATGGCTGAATACATAGAGCATGTGAGTTCATACTTAAAATTTTGATTGGGATGAGGCGGTGCAGTCTCTGCTCTGCCCGGCTCTGAGGGACGTGTGCACCATCCAAGCCTTAATATCAAAACGCTTAAACGCTGAGGTCATTTGTGTCACCGCCTCCCACTACCACTAAGACGGGTGCTTATGTAATATTACTGTCATGTTCTTCTCCTCACACAAAGGTATGGCTCTGAGAGTCACATGCACCAGTCTGTGACTGTGATGGAAATGTTCACACAGATCATTGTTGACGTGGCATTTAAATGCAATATCAAAACTTGAGGCCATCTCAGCCTGATCCAGTGTAAATTCCTTATTACTTGACAATCAAATCTTCATGGCAAAGAGCAAGTTAAAATGCATCAGTCAAGCCACAAATATGAGGAAATGTTTCATGTTTTCATCCTAATAAAGTCAATGACATCCAGATGCTTCAGTACAAAGTATTTCCATCAAACAGGGGCTCCACAAAGTCTGAATGTCTTTCAAAACAGACGTCTTATCAACTCACAGTCTGTGGAAGCACAAAGTGTTAGTGTCCTGGGCCACGAGAAATATTCCTTGGTCAAAAGTTGATTTCGCTACTGAACTATTGCCAAGGGTCTCCACTAGTTTTCCAGAGAGTCTCTGGGTTCATCTGAAGGATGAAACTGAGATTTCCGGGTGTTAAGACTAGAGTAGACACTGTGACTGCTGAGGAACCTGGGTGACCAGGTGACTGGGTGTATTTAATGATTTGGAAGTGTTCATGGACCCTGACTTCGACCTTTTATGACCCTTTCTACTTTACTTGAGTACATTTTTGGACAGGATGCGGATTCACCAGTCACTAGACTTTTGAAAAACCAAGTGGATGCATTAATTATGATTTGCTGTTAAAGGCGATGAATATTAACATAGTCACAATTTTTTTCCAAGAAAGGTGAATGCTTTTTACAGGCTTATTGTACATAAGCATCGCTGACAGAAATGTCTTACATTGCCAACAATCGAGCAATAACTTGTATCTGACCAGGGAGTCCAAACGACTGCGAACAGTCTATATTAAATGCAGCTAATTGAAGTTGACAGACCCGGGGGGAAGGTGCCGCTCGCTACTTCATGGCTTTGAGGAGCTACAATTACACTTCTCTCCTCGGGGAAATCGTTTGGTATTGCCTTGTTTAAAAGTGGGGAACATCAAAGCTAATTAAAAAGGTTTCCGTCTGCCACAGTGACACCTCGAGAGAGGTTAGATGGTGCCATTAAATATGATATGATATTCACAGCTCTCTAACACAAGCACATCCGAGCGGTGGCCAGCAGTCTCACAGCACCTGCCAAGCCCTTCTTCCTGCTAATCTGAATTCTGTGTTCATCTGCTGAATCTTTCACCGTGTAGCTGCCCACAAACACAGCTGGTTCTGTATCACCATCGTCCCAATTCTGTCAGAGTTCACCCAAAGACATTTCATCCTCTTAACCCTTTGTGACAACAACCATGATCAGGAGACTTGGCGCAGTGATCCAGACCACTGTGCCACCCCCCTCCCCTTCAATGCCACCTTTTCAAGCAGATCCAGGAAGAACAGATTCATCAGACCCCGGTGGAGCTATGTTTGTCTGACCCAGAGTGAATGCAGACTGGTACTACAGGGTTAAGGAGCTGAATCACCACAAAACTGAATGAACAATGTTGACGTTCTTGTCCTTATTTAATAAGAATAGGAACCCTCCACGTCTACAAAAGCATAGAAACTCTGCTGTGAGCTTTGTCTTAACTCAACCACAAACGCTGAACCAAAATCAAGCAGCTTGGTCTATGGATGATTTTCTTATTTTCTTCTTCAGCTGGATGTGGACATTTGAGGCCCTTTTCTTTTGCCAGCAGTGCAGGTAACCGGGCCAACAAGTGTGAGCACTGTCAGAGTCAACAATCATGTCACACTCATTCACATTTCATTCTAAGACACCTGCAAACTGCTTCACACACGGCATATAAGTGAAGACTTGTGGACACATTCAAACCTTTATTACACGTGGGATGTGCAAAAACTTTTTTAATCATCGCTGAGGAAAAAGGAACAAACTTGGCAAAAACCAGTCAGTCAGGCTGCTTTTTTTTTTCCCCTTTCAACTTATCCCGTAAGTTCAGGGTCGGCCCAGCAGGTCTGCATCGTTGGTCTGCATGTTGATTTTTACACCAGATCTTATTTCTGTTTGAATTTTGTTTGAGTATTTATGAGGCTGTGATCAAAGCTGGCTTAAATCCGCCTGCAATAAATCATGAAGACAAATAGATGTCACACTGCGCATCACTCTACTCTTGCTTCTCCCTCTACTGTAAGCGGCGTCTGTCCATTTATGTTCAGATGTGTTTTGACCGTGATCTGATCTCTGACCTCGCTGCACTGCTGCCCTGTGGCTGATATAAGCAGAGCGGCCAGCAGAGCATATGCCCGTCTGTCACTTTCTAGGCTGAGACGGTGACTCACTCTGAATCGGGCCGTTGGTCTTTCAGTCCGTGAGCCCAAACCTTTCTAGTTAAACCAGAGCAGGCACTCGCTGACATGCTGAGCTCCGTCTCGTTCAAAGGCAGGATGTCTTCCTCTCGTGTAAAGCAGAAGAGCCCTAAGGTTCGTGTTCACCTCGGGATGTGGCCACTGTGACCCGACACAGAGTTTGGTATTGAGCCTGACTGTGCAATGCCAGTAAAGGCCCCGGTGCAGTGTTAATTCACTGGAGTGACTGTGCAAAGCCATGTCCAGGATCAAGTCTGCTTGGAATGTCCTCACAGCATGTGCACACACCAGACATTACCGACACTCGGTCCTCGGGATCTCTCAGAATAAAGTCCGGGCCGTCTGACATGCAGCTGCTCGGGGGAGTCAGGGTTGCAGTGCATGTGAAAGCAGCTTTCTGAGCTTTGACCTTAAAAAAATGGCACATTGCTGTCCACAGAAAAAGGTTTTGCGTATTTTGCCACTAGATCCCGATTTCTGAAAGAATGGGTGGTGTGATAATGAGAAATGACTGTAGTGGCCAATTCCCTGCAGCATGCTCAAGAAACGTGGCGTGTTTGTTGGTCGGACAGTCTTAACCTTTTCAAAGCTGGTAACGTCAGGAGGACGTGGCCTGTAATCAGGGTGCTCCACAACAACTAGACAACAGGAGTGAAAAGTTTGTTTTTAGACATTACGTCATAGACCATATTTCTGTTTAAATAAGCCACACTGTCCGATCTGAGATACAGTGTGTCCACACCGTAAGACAAAGGAGAGATCTTTGCTCGTTGGTTTCATTTCTTGCTTCGCTTTCGTGGCTCCCGCTTTACTCCTCATACGGACAGACAGTGCTCATCTAAATCAATCAAATATGCGTCTCCCAGCTCTCAATCTGCTCTCTCACAGCAACCAAAGAAATATATAGTGGTCAAGTTTTTAATTACTTTTGAAGAGGTAATATGACATAAACTGCCCTCAGGCTTTCAGACACAGACGCCTCGATTAGAGGAACAAATTGGAAACCTTTGCAGACTACAGCATCCACCACCACAAAATGCTGGTGTGACGTTATTGCTTCAGTGCACAATGAGCTTTCTGGTGCCGGTATTCTCTTTAGATAGGTTGTGTTTGTGTTCGATGGTGCAAGGTGGATTCTTGATGGCGGCTTCAGCTCAACAGCTACAGAGATCATCCACCGACCCCAGAGTTAATGTTTGGATCCCTGGCTGCTGCTGCCTTTACCATATCCTAAAGTGTGTTTGAGCGGGACACTGAACCCTGTAGAAACATATAATGTAATAAAAATTAGTAATAACTTCAAAAAACTTTGTGCAAACAGTAATGTAATGGACAAATAAGAACCCATAAATAAATAAATATAATACAAAATAGAAAAAACACATAGACAAGAATATTTTAAAGGAAGATGTTAATGGCCTGGACATATTTGTAGAGAAGAAATAATTGGTACTAAGTAAAAAGGACATCAATTTAAACGGGAGAAGATGATGATAAATGTTGATACGTTTTCATATAGTTGTTTAATCCTGTATTTGAATGCATGCTTCTAAGATGAAACTACACACGGGACAAGAGTGAAAGGTTAAGTTTCAAGGGAATAGAGCTTCCTCTGCCATTTGGAAAATCCAGTGTGAATCAAGCATCAGATAAAATAAAAGGGAGATCATGGCAGATGTTGGGACAGTGAGATTAATTTAGGAAAGTTAAGGAGAGGTGGTTCTAAAGTTTGGGCCGCTTCGTTCATTTTAAATAGGGGGGCCAAGAAAGTGGCCAGTCAGTCTATAGTGCTGCACAGAATATTTTTGGATTTGGTTTTTTCAGTGAATCATGGAAAAAATTCATCTTTCTGCACATTCTACAGTCGTCTGTCTCCCTCTCTCTGTCCCTGTCTTCATGTGTCCCCGACTTTGGAGCTACTGGTCCTACCAACCTGCCCAATGTTTTCCACTCAGCCCAACGGGTCAAGGCAGATTTCCGCCCACCCTGAGCCTGGTTCTGCTGGAGGTTTCTTCCATTAAAGGGAGTTTTTCCTCTCCACTGTTGCCTATAGCTGCTCAAGGGGGATTTGTTGGGTTTTTCTCTAAATGACTTTATTATGTAAAGTGCCTTGAGATAACGTCGTTGAGAATTGGCGACATATAAATAAAGTTAAATTGAATTGAACTGAACATTAACTGCACGTCTGTGAATGCATGTGATGTCATCCCTGAAAACACATGGTGCAGGGTTAAAAGGTAAATCATGCAGGCCACGATGCTTTGGAGACTAAAGCATTAAACGTGTATCTGTTTCACACGTTAATGCAATACGTGTAGATTTAGACATTTTTAACAAAAATGCGGAGCAGTAATAACTTGCAGAAACTTTAAAGACTAGTTATTATGCGATGTGCTCCTCATTTGTTTTCCTATTATCCACTTCTTAATATTTTGTTATTTGACTAAGCAGAGTTAATCCACTCTGCGTCTTTATTACATTATGAGATGCTGAGTGTCCCTGCATTTCCAGTCCTCTCCCAGGTAAGAGCTCGGCCGAATCGGCACATGTTCTGTGCTTTTCCTCTGACGGCTTTTGTAGGGATTAAAAAAGAGAGGATACAAAGACAGAAGAAAAGAGTAACCGACACATGGAATAAAAAACGGGAAATTTTGCAGCTGTGCTTATTTCATACTCTTTTTAATGGTTGGACAAATAGACTAAAAGTTCACATCCTGTCTGAACTGTTTGCTAACCAATTTCAGTAGAGTCAGTGTTTATGGCCAGTGTTCAGAGAGAAGAAGTGTAGAAAACAAGCTTCCTCATATCCTAAACCCTCCGAACGTTAGAAAATCTGTCCGTCTGTCCCAACCTCATGTAATCCATCGTCTCTGGCTGCTCTTTGTAACAGAGCAGATGGTTATTCACAAAGACGCAGTTCACATTTGGTTCTAAATTGTAACTGATATAAGCATTGATATACTGCAATTACACACAATCAAACAGCCAATCACATGGCTGGGCAAAGTGCTGTTCAGAACTGTCCGTGATCCATTTCTGGCAGTTTATGACACAGGCCTAACGGAAACTCAATGCTTGTGGTATAACCAGCTTGTCCACACGTATCACTGTTTTACCTCATATGAATTACTTCATGGCTCTGCTGATGGTGCTTCGAATAACTCTGTCACGTGAACAAACTCTTAGCCACACAGGAAAACCCAGGCTTCACGGAACCAGTTGATAACTAACTATTGATCGGCACACAGGATGGTGGAATGAGCTGCCAAACTCTGTGCGCTCAGCGACCTGACTCACTACATTTAAAACACTGCTGAAAACAGAACTCTTCCGTATCTTCCATTGCACTTTTGCACAAAAACTTCTCGTACTTGCATCGCACGAAACAGAAACACATTTTTGATAGCACTTTGCGTTAATGTTTTCTCCTGGACTAAAAGCGTCAGCCAAATGACTAAATTTAAATGTTCCCATAATGAACTGAGTGACTTCAAAGTGAACTATTTTGGGGCCCTATGAACAAGGTAGTTTATCAATTAAAGTGCAGTTTTTGCCACAATAGAATAATATTTGGTAACGCGACAGTGCATCCAGAAAGAATTCACAGCGCTTAACTTTTTCCACATTTTGCTGTATTACAGATTTATTCCCAGATGGATCAAATTTATTATTTTTGTAGAAATTGTACAAACAATACCGCATAATGACAGTTTGAAAGAAGTTTCTTTAAAGTTTTATTAAAAATAAAAAACTAATAAAATACTGTAGATAAACTTACATGATAACGCTTTTCCACCTGTTGGTCCTCAAAGCATGTTACACTGCTTCTATTTAAACAGTCACACTCACGGAGAAGCTGCAATGCAGCTGGCCAACAACTCTAGGATTGGTGGACAACCGCACTTCCTAATCTGCCACAGTTGCCCATACGCAAATACACATGACACAGAAGGGGCTTAGTCTGGGAGGTCACCAAGAACCAGATGGTCACTCTGAAAGAGTGAGGAGAACCTCCCAGAAGAACAACTATTTCTGGAAACTGAATCCAGCCTGTACGGCAGAGTGGCACGACGAAAACCACTCCTCAGTAAAAGCACGTGAAAGCCCACCTGGAGTTTGCCAAAAGGCATCTGAAGGACTCTCAGGCCACGAGAAACAAAATTTTCTGGTCCGTGAAGGTTGTTTTCAGCGGCAGGAACTAGACTAGTAAGGATCAAGGGAGAGATAAATGCAGCAATGTACAGACGGCTCTGGACCTAAAGACTGATAAATCACCAAAAAAAGCTGCATCATAAAAACGTTGAGCACTATAATACTTCCTGCACTCCTAGAAGAGACGTGTAAAAATCAACACAAACCGAGTAACATTCTGTTTTTGAACTACTCGTGTTGTCCAAAAACCACTTTGATACAGTGACTGACTCAACTATTGACAACACTCAACACTATTCGAAGACACAAGCAGTCGCAGCATTAGCTCGCAAAAGCAGCTAATAATAGCATAGCTGTAATAACGCTCAACCTAGAAACAAAACTTGGCAGAAACTGAACACTTTAGCCAGCTAACTACGAACTTTGTCATCTGAAAAAGCTGCAGTTACATGTTCACAAAGCTAACCAGAGATGTCACTGACACTAATAAGTGACGCGCTAACTCCGTGAGCTAAAATCCTCCTCCTCAGTTCCTCACCTGTGATAAAACTGATGCAACGCTTTTCCAGACTAACTCTACACTTATAGTCCAGCACCACATTCAGACCAACAGACAAAACGTAAATGATTCCAGGAAACGTGTGAAGTAATGTGAGTGGTAGCATTAACATTATATATCAGCACGGAGCATAACAATTATTAGACGAATCTCGCAATACCCAGAGAGGAATGATGGGTTTTACAGTTTCAGGTAGAGATCTGACCATAGTGTTACAGCAAACTAGTATATACATATTTTGTGTTAAATGCAGATGTGAATACACATGTTGTGTTTATACGTGTGTATTATGTGTATTAACTCAAAAGGAGTGCTACACATAATTGTCCTACACATGATTTGTGTTATTATTATACACATTCCTTCTAAGAGTGTGGACGCACTGTATGGGCATTGTGGTAAATACAATCAGTTTGGAAAATGACCAGTTATCCTTTTCATGTAATCGTCTTGATCGTTGACCGGCTGGTTCAGAGTAACATAAAAACCCAGTAGCACAAATGTGGATCCAGAGGCAGATGCTGTAGGATTTGTC
Organism: Channa striata; assembly: GCA_033026295.1. NCBI lineage: Eukaryota > Metazoa > Chordata > Actinopteri > Anabantiformes > Channidae > Channa > Channa striata. Next base: position 16,153,304 of record CM065189.1, on the reverse strand, counting down.
ATGGTTAATTGGTACAGTTATGATAGAAACACCATCAAATAATAGCCCCTGCAATTGGACATCTGTCTGTGTTGATTTCCAATTATTACTTCTTCATCAAACGCCTGTAAGTGCAGAAAAGACAAAACGTGTGATAATCTTCACCTCAGCCAGTGACTGTATTAGCTCATTATAAAACTGAAATGACACATCTCTCTTGCTGAGTCAGACATAGTTAGGAACTTGGAGTAACTCATACATATTCGACATTTCACCCCAACTTTCAGACCAGCATAGTTTACTCACTGTTTTGCAAACCAAAAACTAATGTGCAGTTTACTTTAATGTTCTGGACTATCAGTGTTGGGGAAGTGACTTCTCTTTTAATATTTATTAAAAGTAATACTCTAATTACATTATAAATTTTCAAGGCAGTAATTTACTACATTTTAATTATTGTTAATGTTATTCCTGTATTAACAGGAAGTACCACACTGGCTTTAATTTATAATGTCACCACACTTGGAGCGTGTTGTTGTATTATATTTCCTTTTTTCCACGTGCAATATCCCACAGCAAGGTATGCAATGTCTATGCTCTGTTCACATTTGGAATATTTAATTTTATGTGTGATCTGTTAAGATTGTTTTTTTAATTTTGCATTTGTAAATCTGCTAATTAAAGTTAAATAAAAATGTTGAGACGCATAAATACAGTAGAGCTGTTGATGGAGCGGTCGCTATCTTGAGGTGCAGTGTGACTGTCTGCTTATAATAGAGCGGGAAAGAGCGTTTATGGAAGGTAAACCCTGTAAATACAACTCCAATTTGAAAAAGTTGTGAAGATGTGTAAACATAAATAAAAAAAGAATGCAATGATTTGCAAATCTCATTAGACCATTTTCAATTCATAAACAACATATCAGAAAACTGAAGACATTTTACCATTTCATGGAAATTTTTAGCTCATCTTGATTTCGATGGCAGCAACACATCTCCAAAAATTTGGAAGAGGGGCAACAAAAGGCTGGAAAAGTAAGCATCAAACCAAAAACAAATGGTGGAGCATTTCTCTGGACCAAAGCTCATTTAAAATGCTCTGAGGCAAAATGGAAAACTGTTCTGTGGTCAGATCAATCAAACATTGAAAGTGTTTTTGGAAACCATGGACGCCCTGGCCTGTGGACTAAAGAGGAGAGGCACAATCCAGCTTGTTATCAGCGGACAGCTAAAAAACCTGCATCTCCGATGGGTTGGGGGCTGCATTAGTGCCTATGATGTGGGCAGCTTACTAATCCTATTCCAACTTTTTAGAGATGAGTTGCTGCCATTAAACTCACAATGAGCTAATATTTTCCATGAACCTGTAAATTGTCTCAGATTCATTTTGTTTTTATTTACACTTACACGTCCTCCCAACTTTTTGGGAATGGGGATTATATTTGGTTTTCCAAAAACTACAGCTGCTGTGGCTGATGGGTGAAAATACATGGCTGGCCCAAAGACAAAGACAGTCCTGGGAGATGTTTTACTTAGTAATTCTGCATTCTGCATTATGGTTACATGTTTGTGCAGATTGCATGGAAAAGGAAAAATAATCACATTCTATTGTAAAGTCCCGGTTATATAACTTTTGCAGTCCAGTTTCAGCATATTTACCCAGTAAATAACTAAACATTTTATCAATGACCAATAACTACTATGCAAGTAAAGTTATGTATTGGACAGTACTATTCTAATTCCTAGATAGTTCATAACTAAACTCGGAGGGTTACCAACATAAATCGTGGCTAACTGACTGTAACTTTAACTGATGAGTATAAGCAGAAGTCAAACTTAGATTTGGCTTTTCTACCTATTGGTACACAAATTGCTTCACACTGCTTCTCATTCACACATTTGCACAGCGACAGGAGCGACTAAGTGGGCGTTCAATGTCTCGCTCAAGACATCATGACCATTGTGACAATTAAGGGAGGAGAAAAGGAAGGATTGATAATTCAAACAACACAAGCTCATGTGTAAAGCACAGTGGAGGAATAGTGTCAACATTTCCCAGTCTTTTAATATCTCTTAAAGCACATTTAAATCCTCTTTAGGAAACTGAAGGAACATGGCACATGCACGGGCGATCCTTAAGAACAGTGACTATACATAAGCAAGGGAGGCCACAAGACATCTGTGACTTCTCTGAAGGAAGAAGAAGCTTGAGCAGCTCAGATGGACAGAGACTGCTCATGCAAAGTCTGTTGCCTGGCCTCTTCACCAGTTCCAGCATCTGCGCTGTGGACAAAAAGTTTAGTCTGATCAGACCACACACATTTGGGGAGGACACACACATAACTTACATTTTAATCATTATTTCCAGTGAAGGACATTGATGCACATTTGCTTAAAGTTGTTGTTTGCTCCTGGCAAAGCCCATTTCAAGGTCACAGAATAAGGCCAGAGTAGAGCACGCTGTGCTATTTGCGTTAAACTGGGCCGGAGCTGTAGTGAGTATTTGGGACAGCAGGAGGGTGTATGTGTGATTAATGCTAATAAAAGAGCATGTCATGCAGCGGAACACTTGAACTCACTCACGACGACAAACACAGCACTTGTTATTAGGAGACGTGTTTTCATTCAGCCCGTCGACTGTAAGGAAACGAGCCACATTCTTTCATGTGTCAGCTCAGTTTTTACCAGAGAGCTTTGTTACTAGGTCAGTGTTTTATTACTATTTCCTTGTTCCAAAATCAACACGCATCATTAATACTGTTCACTGAACACTTCTGGCGGCAGCACATTCCACACACATTTCCCACACCTCGTATCTCAAGTCCCCGAGGGTCAGCTGATTGACTTGTCTTCCTCTCTGTCTCCCTGTCTGATTCTTTCACATATTTGTACATTAAGCTGAATTGAGGCCATGTTGGCTGGGAATATGAAGAGTAAATATTTGAAGGGACCGCTTTGTGTGGCTTTCGGTGTTCGCATGTTTCTCACTGGGAGACACTGATGTTATTTTCCTACTACTGTTTCTATATCTACACCTCCAGGATTTTCATCTCCAGATCATTTGAATGTTCCAACACAAAGGCTGAGGTTTATTACCTCAGGTTTGGGGTCACTGTTCGGTACATTCTTTTGCAACATCTCTGATCTGATCATATTTGAACATATTTGTTGGAAATCTGTAGTTAAAGCTATAGCTGTGTGCTCCAGACATGATCAGAAGTGCAATTTTTCCTCCTCTGTGGAAAAGACCCTTTTGAAACACTTTGCACATCAATTCTGTCTGCTAACAACTCACAGCCTAATCTGCTTTCGACCCTAGTTCTTCCTCTTTTGATTCTGTCCCACTTGTGACTGATCTAATTTTCAGATTTGGGGACCGGTGCACTTTGATGTGTCAAAGGAAGAGAAAGATGTGTTGAAATACTGTATGTCAAAGATGCCACAGCGTTAGTCTCCCTCCGGTGTCGCTGTCAAAATGTCTACAAAGTGATGTAAGAGGTTGACTGGTAGCTTTACGCACAGTGGGGTGCTGAACACGGTGAGACAGACAGGAAGGAGGCATTTATTACAAAAGGCTTAAAATTGAATTTTGCCAAAATAAACAATGTGATAATTAATCCCCACGGGTGCAGGAGACATTTAACGGGAAAGAGAACCTGGAGACCACAAAGGAAAACTGGAAATGTAAATTGCCTTTTAATATTTACATTTACATTTAGTCATTTGTCAGATGCTTTTATCCAAAGCGACTTACAAGTGAGGAACAAGGCAGCAAAAAATCTAAGTCAAGGAGAAAACAACAAAGCAAAGTGCTGTCAGAAGTGTTTCCATTTCATGAGATGGAAGTACAAGAAAGAGCAGAAAAGAAGCTTTTTTAGAGTTCTGTTTCCACCATCATGGGATCACTGAGCTCAACAGTTTTCTTTGGTGTCTTCTGTGTGGTGCTGAGAAAGATGCTGACAGAAATTTTAATTTCAGATTAGAATTCAGAAAAACTAAAACTGAAATTTAGTGTGAATTTCAGTTGTTTCTAATAACCTTGGTTCCATCTGCCTGGTGGAATACGTATTTGATTTGTTTGTAGTCAGTTGTTAATCTTGGGGTCATTCAGACCACCAGTGGCTTGATGTTCCACACATGTGGCGTCACGGCACAAGGGATTTTGGGTAGCGGGGGTCATATTTTAGCAAATGGACTGTGGAAACATAGAGTAAAAGATACTTTAGTGGGGAAGCTGGATATTGAAGCAAAGGGTTCCTAGAAATTAGAGGACGGAACAGGCTCGGTATGTAAAAACACAAAGACTTGTACATAATCTTAACGACCTACCACCTTGTTTGTGGTGTGACAAACATAGTTGGATCCATTCACAAATTATAAAGCTTGTGAAGTTACATTGTTTTATGATCCTCATTTTCAGTACTGGAATCATTTGTAGCTTCATTTGTATAGTGCCATATTGATGGTACCCAGGCAGGATGACACTGAAGCATTGCACGGAGGTTTTGGCCTGAAGATAACTGGATTTCTTCGAATTGTGACGTAGAGGAGCTGGGCAGCCAGCTAGCTGTGCAAAGTTAGGCGTGATATAACTGACCATTGATCCAACATCAGCGAGCAGGACCCACGTAAGAGTTACAAGTCTTTTGGAAATATCATATCTTTGTGAAAATGCCGCAAAGGTTTGTAAGGAGATGCAGCTGAAAGTGATGCTTTATACGACTGCTACTCATACCATCAGATGCCTGTTAATCTGTGTCAACTCTGTGACTTATGTGCCACTATTTTGGTTCAAAGTTAGAAGCTGAAAAACTGTAGTAGTTATTAATAATTGAGCAAGCACTCACTGTTCCACTTTTTGTAAATTGGAAAATTCAAACACTACTGCATCTTCTATCTCCACTATTATGTATTTGAGAAAACCCCACATTTTCGAATTGTCTTTTGGCAGCACAGAAGAAACCAGTACACACATTACTCACAGTACACAGGTACTGTGAGTAATGATAACTCGGGTGATATTACAAATGTAGGATATGCCCCCCCCCCAACTTAATGACTGGGCAGAGTATAAAGGCAATGGCGCCTTGTAATAAATGTGGTGATTTTTGGTCCGATCATATTCTCATCAAGTCTTCACCTCTCCCACCGCTTTGCTTGCTGCCATCAGCCATGGTCTCTTCCTGTGCAAATCTATCCGTCTGTGTGTTTGTCTCTTTGGGGGAGAGTGGGTTTCAGTCTCAAATTAATTGTGTTTTCATACCTGTGGGGGAGCTCCAGTCGGCCTATAATAACTGAATATCAGTTAAGAGTTACGTGTGTTTGCCTTTTCCTCCTTGACTTTCAACAGGCTGTCCAGCTCAGTGCCTGTTGGTTTATTGTTGTTGGTAGTCTTCACGTGTCCTATACTTGAAAAAGCTCTGTCAGAGAGTTGCAGCTCGCTTATCGTGGCACCAGAGTTCATCAGGGCAAAAACAGTACAACAGTAAAAGAAACATTTTGTCTGACTTACATTAAAATGTATTTATATAATTATTTTTTATATTTCAAAAGAGAAAATGCAGTAAGGAGTACAGCCTTAGAGTAAAATTTCAGTGGGCATAGGATGTTTCTGCTGTCCTGTCATGGCTGTCCTCATCTTTCTTTAATCAACAGGCTTTGTGTATTCTCTCCTTGTTGGATGACATTGTGATTCCACCTTCTCCCAGCACTGTAGCCACATTTTTCACTGAGTGAGGCTGACAGATGAGCTGACGCCCTGCGAGTCAACCCAACAATTTGCTCTTGTCAGAGTTACACAGGCTGTGTAATGAGCTAGAACGTGAACCGTGTGGGATTACAGCTTAGGAAATGCGTTTTAGCCTGATAGTCAAGAGCGCACACAAAAGAAATGTACCACCTTTGAGCTAATGAGATCCGTGTAGTCTCAGTGTCTTCCTGGCTCCACAGATAGCAGGCTAAGAGGTCACACTTAGATTGTCTGCCAGACCACAGGAACTCCACTGGGGAGACAAAAGTTCATCTCCATCTTTTCATACCTCTGCGCCAGAAGAATAATGGTCCTGTGGTGGCAGTAGTGATGAAAGTCTCCAGGCCTTTAGCTGCTTTGTGGACAAGTGTTAAGGCAAGAAAGAATCTGCAAAGGTTCAGCACTGACACAGAGATGAATGTTTTCTTTGGGGAAAAAGATCTCTGCCCTTCTTTTATGCCTCTTCCTTCCATAAAGCCTGTTTGTAGACGGACCAGACAAAAGCAAATGCAGCAGTAACGTTTAGCCCTGCCTGTAAACTCTTATTGTTCTGTAATTAACTACACAGCCGAGCCTCTCGCTCCAGCCGTTTGCATTTGTAATTAATGCCTTGCTTAATTTCCTTTTGATGTCGGACTTAATTAAATAAGATACTGAATCTTAATGATATCAAAGTTGGGAGTCCCTGAGCAGCCAAAGTAGCCGAGGCAGCTGGAACAGCAGGGTGTTCCCCTTCAAATGCAAAGCAGCTTCACCATGAGATGATCACACCGACAACCCTTCTGTTCACGTAACAAACTGCTCCGTGTACTGAAAAAGCCCCGACTTGGGTTCGGACGTAGAGCACACTTTGTCCAGCTGTGGAAATCCTGATGCAACTTTCTTTTTTGCAACTCTCGCTCATTCTGGGCTGATAATAACAGTGTCCACCCCTCTGCTCCTAGCTGTTATGTGATAAGGTGCGGGACCTTCTGCACGTCCACTCCTTCAGCTATGACTTTCACCTGCGAGTGGTTCACCAGTACTTGGTTGGCTGCCACATGACACTGCGCCAGGGCTACCAGTTCACTGACTTCCTGGACGACTTTATCTCACATCACCCAGACATCCCCAAGTTCGATCCAACCACGTCTTTCAACAGGACTTTCAGTAAGTTCTACCTGCAGCTCCAGTTGCTGCACATTGGCCAGAAATAAATACAGCTCTAAAGATTTCCAATGGAATCATGCAAGGGCGAGTGCCAGAATAACTCAATTGGTTAATACCAACTACAATTTTCTCTTAGTTACTGCGTCATTTAAACTTTTTGCCATCCAAACCATCTGTTATCATCATTACCAGGCGCTCCGTACCAACAGGCAAGGCCGGCAACTTCTTGGGGCCCCAGGCCAGTAGGGGGCCCCCAGGCTGACAAAAATGTATGTAGAGGAAGAGTTCTGTTTTCAGCAGTTTTTTAATACTGAAGTTGAGGTTGCTGAGCGTACGGACAAACAACGAGTTTGGCAGCTCATTCCACCATCGTGGGATCACTGAGCTGAAGAGTTTTCCTTTGTGTCCTCTGTGTGGCGCTGGAACCACCAGACATCATTTGCTGAAAGAGCGCAGCGGACTGGAGGGATTGTAGACCTGAATAATTGAGTTGAGGTAAGCCGGAGCTGTAGATTTGACCACTCTGTGGACAAGAGACAGAGCTTGAACTTAATCCTTGCAGCCGCAGGAAGCCAGTGCAGAGATCTGAAGAGCGGAGTGACGTGAGAACTTTTTGTCTGGTTACAATGAGGCGTCCTGCCACATTTTGGATCATCTCCAGGGGTTTGGTCGTGCATGCCGGTAACCCCATCAATAGCGCGTTGCAGTAATCAAGACTAGATATGATCAATGCCTGCACGATGAGTTGAGTCGTGTACTCAGAGAGGTAGGGTCTGATCTTCCTAATGTTGTAGAGAGCAAATCTACACGACCTAGAGAATGAGGTGATGTGTTCCGTGAAGCTCAGTCGGTTATTGATGATAACCCCCAGATTTGTAGCCAACTTAGAGGGAATAATCACTGCAGATCCAATGTTGAGGCTCTCTTTCTCTCTTCCAAGCAGAGTTTTTAGTGAGAAAGGCAAAGACGCATGTCTAGACAGTAGAGTCATCTGGTGGAAAAGACAGGAAGAGCTGCATGTCATCCGCATAGCAGTGATAGGCAAAGCCATGTAAATGGATGATAGACGCCAGGGAAGAAGTATAAATGGGAAAAAAGAAGACGACCAAGGACTGAGTCCTGCGGTACACCGGTTTAGAGGTTATGATAGCTAGGTTCGTGCCCCTGCCATGACACCTTGAATGTTCGTCCAGACAAGTAAGACCGAAGGCAGGCAAGAGCTGATCCAGAGATGCCTAAGTCAGAGAGTGCAGTCGAGAGGATCTGATGGTTCACAGTGTCAAAGGCTGCAGATATGTCTAGTAGAAGAGTAATATTCTATTGTATTCATATTTTCCATACTTTAAGCATGGATTTTTTTATGATGCATACATATTTGCCTGTGACCCCAACAGACTCTAGGATAGCCACTGATCAGTGCATGGTAAGGATGCAGTTAGTCAGAGGTTATGACTGCAGTTGTATTTGTGATGTAATCTCTTTTTTGTTTGCTTGTTTGTCAAAATGAGCCACGGGTGCATGTTGATTGGCTTGCAGGTATTCAATTCAACTTTATTTATTCACAACAAAGGTATGTTTGACTGTCTTGTTTCAGAAGGTGATTGGTTGCAGTCATTTCATTTCATTTCAGGTCTTAAAATACAGTATCTCCTAGTTCAACTTGGACTCTCCTCTTTCTCGCTGGCAGTCCAAAAGATATCATTGTTGGCACTGTTTGATTTAAGATGTTGTAAAGAAGACTATTCTATTCGTAGCCCTAAGACGTGGGAAATTTTCCATTGACACTCGGTTAGCATTTTATGTTTGGCATTGCTTTTTCCCTCCTGTTTTCCGTGAGTAGTTTTACTAGAGATGTGAGCAGTAAATGTCAAGGGATGAAATGTTTCCTTGCTGGTTCTTTTTGGGGGTTTCTGGGTGCTGGGCAGAGAGTAGTTTCTATTTGTTTTGCACCTTGGTTTTCCCTAGGCCAGGGTGTAACATCATACAGCAGTGCACAAATCTACAATTGTGCTGCCCATGTTGGAGAACCCGGTTTGAAACTCAATAATAAAGAAGTGAAACCATCAATGGACTGTTGCAAAAATGGCTGACAACAAAAGTTTATATCTTGAAGAGAAGTCATTCTTTCTGTGATCTGCCCCCATTAGACATGGTACTTACAAATGTCACTTGAATAATGATACAAATAAACAAATTTATGCTGTAGTAAAAGCAGAAGTACCAAACTGACCTTTCTACTTCGAAAAACAGTAAGTAATTACACCATCCGTATCTCTGGATCTGTGCTGCTTCATTCAAATCATTGTGTTCAAGATTATACATCAGTGTATTTAAAGCCTCCATCAAAAATATTCATTATTATTGTACTTGTACTTTATGTACATGTACTTCAAAGATCAGAGAATTAACAGTTTGGGAAATTTAGTTTGGGAGTTTATGATGCAGCCTCTATTTATCTTCTACTGCATCCATCTTGGGAGTGTTATCATTCCTTATGCAGGTGAGGCGAGAGAAGCAGCACGTATGTTTGTGGTCAGCTCTTCATTCTAGGCCAGGGGTTTTCAGGTCCGGATACACATTCTTTTTGGGAGCAAAGCTACAGAAGATCATAATAACTGACTATTTACTGTGTTATATTATTAAGTAGCCTGCATGTAATCAATATGTGCCTGTCAAATCAAATTAATTCAGTACAATTCAAAAACATTTTGACAAATTTGTTATGTTACATCAAACTGAGCGTATATTTACAATGTTGTCTAATTTATGAAATAAAAGCAGGGCTGCTTTTCAAAATAAGCAAGAATAAAAATGTTCAAATAAAGTGCTTAACTTTGATAAACAAACATAAAGGAAGGTTTTCGCTGTTATCGTCGTCTTTCTTTAATAATTCATTTGCAACCTCGAACTTTCTCTCATCCACCGGTATGGTGGAATTTCACTTTCAGTCAGTTTTGTGGGCTATAACGCAAAGCTAACACCTAGCCTGTAAGTTAAAGTTAGCTAGCATCACAAACTTTACAAACTATGCTCATAACAGTAATTGCTTTTACAAGTGTAAGGTAGCACATACATAACCTTAAATGTCCTTGTCTGAGATAAAAATGATATAAAAGAAATACTCATCCACTGCCAGGTACAGATACAGTATGTGAGCCGGTATAAACAAAGTTGAGTAGCAGTGACAGAACGTCCAGTGAGGAGAACATCTACATATTTCTCAGTCTCTAGCTATAGAAAGTCAACAGAATATTTCTGAGTGTTCAACCACTTGGAGCCAACGTGGCAGTCCTCTGCCATTAACAGATGGATGAACGATGCAGCATGTTGGACAATGGACACAGTTGAAAAGTAGAATTCGGTCTTACAATGGTGCATTTTCAATTATGTTAATTAATTTGGAATGTCCCTGATAAAAATATAAATAAAAACACTCACCTGTGCACTGGCTGTTTTAAAATACATGCACAAGCTGGGCAGGCCGATTTCTTTCTTTTTGTCAGTGGAGCAAAATGTGTGGCTGCCTTTCTGTCCATGACAGGGGATGTTAATTCCCTGAACTGGCTGAAGTCGTTTTAGCCTTTAATGCATGTTCCAGGTGTTGGTGCAATTCCTGATGTGCCCTGCATTCTGAATCCTTCTATACATGAGGATGTGGGCTGAGAAGGGGTAAAATCCGTCCTTTCCTGCAAAGATGTTGAATGGTCTGCTCTCCAACCATCCACATTTTTCCTGTTACCCGGTCAACACAGGTGTGGTCCAAGCATCCTTCTGTCAACAGTAAATAGATGGCCACATAATTATCACAGGGTTATGTTCATATAAAGCTTGGGTGGTATTAAACATAGGCTATTAGTCTTTTCCACGTCAAGCCCCTGTACTCTTTCGAAACTTCTCACGTGACAACTTTATGGTGTTGGGATTGCATTGGGTAATGTTAGATTCCTGAAGGAGGATGAAATAAATTTTTTAATAGTTCCAGTTTCCAGGTGGATGGTTGCTGAAGCTTTGAGTAATTCTCGTCATTGTAGCATCTGCGATATTCACATCACTCCTGAGTGGTGTTGTTGGGACGGAGTCTGTCTAACCCCTGGATACTGAACAAAACAACAAATTTTCCTTTTGCCCAATATTAAGACAGTCCTGTAAATACCTGATGGTCACATAGTCCCTTTGCATTAACGGCTTGTGTACCTTGGTTTGTACTCACATATTCCTTGGTTATTGTGACTATCAGAAAGGCGTGTTGTGGTGTTGCCTCAGGTCCTCATAACCCCTGTGTAAAAATGGTTCACTCTTTGAGAGTAGATCCTGTGTGGCGGTTCCCCGGGTATTAGCTGAAACACATTTCTTGTGGAGCTTATAAGCTGTCAGTTGTTGGCTGTCAGCTGTCTTGCTTACAAGTTGAGAGAACACTTTTGCTAAGCGTCAACGATTTCTAGTCTCCCTTAATGACGAATGAGTAAACTGGGGGCAAAGCCCTTAACGACTGTTTGAGAAACACCAGATGTTTAAGAAACAGACATATCCCACAACTCTCGCAAGGGAGGGAAACGTGTGTTTCATGTTTTACAATGCAAATATGGCAGCAACCAGAAAGTTTGACTTTTTAACTTACTGGTGTGTGCCTAAAAGAAAAACAGCAAAATCATGGATGTGAAGGTGAGGACAATGCAGGCTGTAAAGTCTACAGAGCGAAAGGAAGGTTAAATAACTTTATAAAACAACACTACGTTCACGTAAAGCTGTAGTTACTGTAGGTACTGTAGGTCTGGATCAGTTGTGACTTCATTGGTGGCATTACTGATTGTAATTAATAGACATGTTAAGAAATGTCTGGATTCAAAATTGGCACTGACTGGGACACACCAACCAGACCAGCACTGACCAGGACCAACTAGATCCAACCAGTCATGGTGGTGCTGTGCCAAGCACAGACGAGGCCTGGTGTCTGCACTGCCCAAGTCAACCAATGTGATAGGCACTGATTAATTGCTTTTAATTAACAATTTCAATAATTTTGTACGTTTCAACTATGACCATTAACACATGAAATACACAAAACTGCTTCCTTTCCCAAACAAGTGTTGACTGCATTTATAGGGCCTTGGGTGACCACTGACGGAATGAAGCTTTCGGCTTACAGTGTTTCAGTGTCCTGATAGTCATAGTCAAAAAACAGGCTTAATTGAGAAAAGGACCAAAATCAGAGGAATATGCAAAGCTAAATCTTTATACAATCATTTCAAATCAAATGTTTTCCTTTTGATTGAATTCAAATTATTTAATTTACTTTGCAGAGATCCTCTCTCACTTTGACAAGAAGTTTTTTTTTTTATTTGTGGAAAATAAAGCCCAAACTAAATCAACCATGATCCAATGTAAAATAGAAGCTCAACATTTCCAAGAGGAATTTCTTTTCTATATCCACTATAAGTCTGAGCTGTGTGAGGCATCAGATTCAGTGAACAAATCCAGCTGCAAAATACTTGGTCAACATGCTTGGTGCCATTGATGGGGGATCACGTGTGATGTACCACATGATGAGGATGCATTTGAGGGTCTACAAAGTCTGGAGCCCTGATGTTTTTTTGGGGTTTTGAAGACCTCCAGCACAAGGCTTTTTGCTTACTTTGAGGAGATTTAAAGTAGAAGGGATTTGTCAATCTTCCTTTAATGTGACAGAAACATCCAACATGCTGTATGTAAAACTGCCGAATTTCATATTACACAGCTTCATTAAGAGGTCTGACTAGTCTTGGATCCTGTGCCTGCTGAAAACATTTTGCTGGCTCTTCATGCCACATCAGTGTTTTCTGTGAGTGAGAGACAGTGGAGACGTCAGCATGCAGAGTGGGAAGCCTTTTATGTTGCATTCAGTGACAATTGTGCTACCCACCGAAGCCCCACTGCCACGTGTGGTGCCCTGAAGTGCCTTTCTGCTTATTTCTTCTCACACTTCTGAAGTGATACTGTTGTCATTCCATCAGCTCTGCACAGAAGAAAAAAAAACTCCCTTGTGATGGTGTACAGTGAAAGTGCCTGAATCAGTTTGGAGAAATGTGACAGAAATTTCTTTTTATACGTCGGAATATTAACGTTGCTGGTTTGCATAATGGCAGGCCTCGTGTCATCGGCGCTGCATGGATCCAAAGCGTGTTCAGGGGGATGAGTTTGACTTGTTGGGTTGTAGATTCTCAAACATTCATCACAGTCAGCAGCCTTCAATTTTTACTTGAATAAAACCAAAAATGTGTTTGAGGTTCTCGTGGATGTAAAATGAAGGATGTGGAGTAAAGGAGGGTTCTTAGAGAATTCTGTCTCAATATCACACACTGGGTACTAACCCTGCACTGTCTCCAACTGCATCGTGTATATTATGTACTCATGTCCTTTTATCTTTAAAACTAATTAAAGTATCTCAGTGCAGTTAGCGTATTGTGTCACTGGTAGCTGGTGCAGACCAACCTAGCATAGCCACTGTTAGTTGTAGTAGTACCTGAGCAACCAGGAAGCCAGACCGGCTAGGTTACGGTTCGTAAGAGGTCTAATAGTCAGAATACGTGAAGTTAGAGACTCCAGTGGCCATAGTCAAATTTGACCCTGGGGCCAGAATGGGCGACATCGAATCATATTTGAAATTCCTGTCTAAGGATGAACGTAGATACAGTAAGATTATTATTCATGCAGGAGCAAATGACGCCTGATTACACAAATCGGAGGTCACTAAAACGAATATTGAATCAGTGTGTAACTTTGCCAAAACAATGTCGATGACACGTTATCACTGGTTTCACTGGTTAGACCATTTTCTAATAAATGGTTAATGATCTGCACTTGTATAGCGCTTTTCTACCTGTTAATACTCAAAGCACTTTACACTAATTCTTATCTACCCATTCACAATCGCGCACACATTAAATTAAATTAAATTCAATTTTCTTTATATAGCGCCAATTTACAACAAGTTCATCTCAAGGCACTTTACATAATAAAGTCAAGACTATACAAACATTTAAAGAAAACCCAACAAATCCCCATTGAGCAACCATAGGCAACAGTGGAGAGGAAAAAAACATTCATACACCGATGGGGAAGCTGCTATGCAGCTGACCGACAGTTCCACTTCAGTAGGTGTTTATCTGAAAACACTGAACACATTTAAGGAAATGATCCCTTCATCGTTTACTTCAACATGTACGGATATAGCTGAGAGTAGCCTCATTAAATGTACTCCTGTACAAGTTGATTACCTTACTGATAATTATGCAGCATCACTATGTTCAATACTCGATACTGTTGCCCCTCTAAAAAAGAAGGCAGTAATTCTGAACAGGCGATCTCCGTGGTATAGCTCACAAACCCGCAATTTAAAGCAGGCGTCACGAAAACTAGAAAGGAAGTGGCGTTCCACTCACTCACAACAATCACGCTTAGCCTGGAAAAAGACTTATACAAATTAGCCTCCGTAAAGCCAGAACAGCATATTATTCATCACTAATAGAGGAAAACAAGAACAACCCCCGGTTTCTTTTCAGCACTGTAGCCAGGCTGACTAAGAGCCATAGTTCAGTTGAAACTAGTATTCCCTCAACGCTATGTAGCAATGACTTCATGACCTTCTTCACAAACAAAATCATAGCTATTAGAAATAAAATTCACCAGACCCTCTCCTCAAGGGTGTGGAACATTGCCAAAATTAGGAGCATCCTGTCTCAAAGAGATGCTGAAAAACTGGTCCATGCATTCGTTCCTGGACTACTGTAATTCTCTACTTTCAGGCTGCCCCAGTAACTGTCTAAATATCCTTCATTTAATCCAAAATGCTGCAGCAAGATTGCTGACTGGGATTGGTAAGAGAGATCATATTTCACCTTCATTAGCTTTTCTCCATTGGCTTCCAATTAAATGTAGAATAGAATTTAAAACCCTTCTTCTTACCTCAAAGATCTCCTAGTACCAGATCATCCTAATAGACCACTTCGGTCTCAGAATGCAGGCCTACTTGTGGTTCCCAAAATGGCAGAGTCTTTAGCTTTCAAGTTTTTTCTCCCCACCATCGCTTTAAGCCTTGTCAGGATAATGTTAGAATTCTAGTCAAATCAGCCCCTGGAAGAAAGTTGAATTGAAAAAAAAAATAATAATAAAGAACGTGAACGTCTTAAAAGCCTCCAATCAATCAATCAATTAAATGCTGCAGCAGGAGAACTTACTGGGATTTGCATAAGATTATATTTTTCTCATTAGCTTCTTTACATTGGGTGGATAGAGTAGTGGAAGCCAGGCTTAGGAATGAGGTGGAGATTTGTGAGCAGCAGTATGGTTTTATGCCCCTTAAGAGCACCACTGACGCCATTTTCGCTTTGAGGTTGCTGACGGAAAAGTACAGAGATGGTCAGAAGGAGCTGCATTGTGTCTTTGTGGATTTAGAGAAGGCATATGACAGGGTGCCGAGGGAGGAGCTGTGGTACTGTATGAGGTTGTCGGGAGTGGCAGAGAAGTACGTCAGAGTAGTTCAGGACATGTATGAGAGAAGCATGACGGTGGTGAGATGTGCCGTAGGTCAGACAGAGGAGTTCAAGGTGGAGGTGGAACTACACCAAGAATCGGCTTTGAGTCCCTTCTTGTTTGCTATGCTGATGGACAGGTTGACAGATGAGGTCAGACAGAAATCTCCCTGGACAATGATGTTTGCAGATGACATTGTGATTTGCAGTGAGAGTAGAGAGCAGGTGGAGGAACAGCTGGAGAGGTGGAGGTTTGCTCTGGAAAGAAGAGGCATGAAAGTCAGTCGTAGTAAGACATAATACATGTGTGTAAACGAGAGGGATCCAGGTAGAAGTGTGAGGTTACAGGGGGCTGAGGTGAAGAAGGTGCAGGAGTTTAAGTACTTGGGGTCAACAGTTCAGTGTGATGGGGAGTGTGGAAAAGAGGTGAAGAGGCGAGTGCAGGCAGGTTGGAGTGGGTGGAGGAAAGTGTCAGGAGTTAAATTGTCTTTGCAGTAAGTTTAAGCACCACAACTGGCCCAGATAAAGATGGTGCAAGTTAATGCAACCGTCAGCCTAAATTGCTGCTAGTTCTTTGATTTTGGCATGGTTTGTCTTTGAATTTGTGTGTGTGTAGTTTTGCTGTTTGGAGTTCAGACAAATTAGCATGAACAGCACAGAAACAATGACTTGAATCAATTGGAGTAAAATTACTGAACATAATCTTTTAATATAAAATTAATTTGCCTTTACACATTAACCATTAACTTGTGTCCATCCTTCTCACCTATGTTCCTCTCAGGCTAAATGAAAGACACATCCCCCTGTATGAAACAGTACAGTTGGACAGCAGCACATGTCCCAGAATGGCCAAACAGGCCTCCCACAGCCTTGTGCCTTATTCTGGTCCTTTTCCTGAGGACTATTTAGGAACAATAAAGGTAAAAACGCCACTGATCTGTCAGAAAATGAATTATTCCAATAGATAAGAAGTAATAATTGAAAGAGGTTCATGGTTTTGTGGTTGGTGCTCATCAATTGTTGCATGTCCAGTACTCTTTGATCCAATCCAGACCCTCCTGTGTGCAGCCTGTAGAGAAAAGAGACATTTTTTTTTTACAAACACAGAGTTCTCCTGCCTAGGTTACATAATTAGTCAAATTCAGCCATTGAAGATTTACATTTACATTTAGTCATTTGACAGACGCTTTTATCCAAAGCGACTTACAAGTGAGGTCCAGGCAAGCAATAAAATCTAAGTCAAGGAGAAAAAAATCAAGTGCTGTCAAAGAAGGGTTTCTGTTTCACGAGATGCAAGTACAAGAAAAGATCACTCACCCAGTGGCTTGTACTCACAGCCAATGTATCCCTGGTAGTTTTGGCTTTCCAATGTGTTGAACAGGTAGCGGTAGTTGAGCTCTCCAACACTGTCAGGTTCGTTCCTGCCTGGAACCTGAGCGATCTGAACGTGACCTGAGAAACACCACAACAGGTCTTCTTAGACTGCTGCCTACTGTGGTTTTCACAGCTCTCACCTCCAGCAACTAGACTCAACATACCCTTTGCCTCATAGCTGACCCTCACTGATCAAGGGTGTGTCTTTGCAAGGCTCGACTATCCTGTTTTTCGTGAAGTTACAAAGACAAAGCTTGACCAATAACAGCTTGATGGCAACAGCGTGTTACCAACAGGTGAAGTCAAGGCATGGTAGAAGGCGGCCAGCAATTTTACATCAGCAGGTTTTAGTAAAAATATACAAAGAACAAAGACTAGGAATGCATGTGAATAGCTGATTACGTACCAGGACTGGTCAGTTTGATGTTACCCTTATGCAACCTTCCAGCTAGGCTATTTTAGGTGTACCTAAAGTGGTACATGGAAAATATTGAATTCTGGATACTAGAAAACTGACTAAATTGTGTTTTGTATACAAAAAAAAAGTGTGCCATAGAGTCTGCCTCTCATCCAGATGGTGCAGGAATGGAACTCCACAGTACCGAGGATGATGAGCAGGTGTGCAGATGTCTATAAAAGCAGAGGCTTTGGCAATTTGCTAGTCTGGAGACCTCAAGTGTATGTTACCACAATGCAAAGAGAGTAAGACCTAAGCAGTTGAGAAGCGTTTGCTGCTGCACATCAATCTGGAAAGGGTAAGAAAACATTTCCAAACAACTTGGAGTTTAACATTTTACAGTGACTGGGATTGTTCACAAGTAAAAAACCTTCTTGACAGTTGAAACTTCCCAGGAGTGGATGTCCTAATGCACCGACCCCAAGGTCAGACCGTGCAATTCTCAGACAAGAGCTACATCGCGGAGGCTACAGGCCTCACTGAACCTGTTAGACGTCCTTGACGCTTTGTTTGGAAGGGCTGCTAGAAAAAGCTTCTGCGGTCTAAAAAGAACTTGAAAAAAGGTTCACAACACTGCATCCAAAGAACCCAGGAGATTTCAGGAAC
>CM065189.1:15497984-15530484 GCA_033026295.1 Channa striata | reverse complement strand
TACAGACCGTGCCCCTTTTTTCTAATAAGAGGGTAGAACTGGTGCTGGAGACGAGCCTGGAGAGAGGGGCAGAAGAAAGGCCCTGGTGGAAAAGGGAAAGTAAAAATAGAGCAGCCGCACCACATAATGACATTTAGCAAACGACCAAAATAGAATCTCACACACAGAGCTGGAGAGAGGAGAGGGAGGGCGACCCCACATGTGGCACAGACAGAATCTTTTAGTCATTTCCTCAGGCCCGTCATTACGCCGTGTGTGTTTCTGAAACCCGAAATAGCAAAATTACACCACAAAGCACAGCTGGAATATGGGGGAAGTCAAAAGTCGCTGAGGGTGATATTAAGGGCATCGCACAATGAAAACCTGCACAAATGCTGTGCGGATTGTTCGTGTGACAGGAGGAACAGGACCAAGACAAACCGAGACACTGGCATTACCTGTGGGCGGAACATTTATAAATGAGACCTTGAACCAGCAGCTGAAATGGAAAGTGATGTGTTTCCAGTTTACGGACGCCGTCCTTTCTGCTAATAACGAAGGGCGAGCGTATACGGGGGGTTAGTTACATACAGCATGTGTCACCTGCACATCTGTGAAGGAACATCCTGTCGTGATCTGGCCCTGGACCGCATCTCCTCGTCTTTCACCAGATTCACTTCCTGTCCTGGACCTTTATTTTGTAGCCACTCTCCACTATTTCCTGTTCCACATTGATGTCAGTTCGGATCAGTTTCACCTGTCCCCCTTCCTTCTTCTTCTACTTGTCTGCCAGATCCCGGTCGTCTCCTGGTTTGTGGCCTCCTGATTATTTGGTCCGTGTCTCCTCGGTATTTTCTGAGAGCGTGTTTGTTGGTTTGCTCCGGATCTTTCTTGCAGACTCCGTTTGGTTCCTAGCTCGTGTTTAGTAGTCCACGCTCTTTGGTTACGTATCTTCATCCTTCTTCATCCCCTTTGTTTTGTCCTTGTGCTCAGATTCTCAGCTCAGTTTTTTTCCAGTTCCTGAGTTTGTATGAATGTCCTAATTCTTTCGTTTTCTCTAACCCTGGTTTATGTATTAATGCTCTTAACTTTGTCCTCGCTGTCCCTCATCAGTTTGGGTTGGGGTTTACAAAGCCGTGACACATTCATTCAGCCCATTCACCTGAACCCTCATATTTGTTGTTAAAATGACTGTAAGCGTGTTTTTGATGATGATTTTTGATGACGTATTTTTTTGAGCAGGTGTGGAGCATGAAGTGCTGAGGGTCCCACTGAGACTGTCCTCGAGTCCCTGTGTTTCAGACCTTTGGTGTCATCAGTCTTTAAATTCAGTCTTTGGCCTAGTGATGGCAGTAGAGGAAAGTTCAGAGCCAGCGTCAGACCCTGAGCTGTCCTCCCATCATGAGATGATTTTATGCATTTTTTATCTGATTTTCTTTTATCTGATTTGACCTCAGCGATGAGTGTGACTATGCAGTAATGTTACATTTTCTGAACCGGCCCACCTAACAGCTGCGCTGGGACCGCTTTCACCCGATGGACAAACACAAAACCGCATCGCAGTGAACTTCCTGAAACTCGTCACACAAGGATGAGGACACCTGTCAGAGGAGACGGCTAATAAGTAACTGACAAGTTCATCGTCTCCGTGGCTCATTTACCCTGAGAACTTCCTGGTTCCCGCTGGCCTCGGCTTTACATGGATCCTAAGGCTTTTCCACAAAAATGCTCTGATCAGCAACAGAATTCAAACGAACTTTGGTTGTGACCTACAATGGACGTTGTGGGGACACATAATAACGTGGTGGCCAGGTTTGGGATGTCCTGACTAGCAAACAGGGAAGCCAGGAACTGGGTGACCGGGCCTGTAAGTAAGAGGCCAAGAGGAAACGCTGATGCTGCTGGACACCGCGGGGCTCGCCGCAGATGTCCGATTGGATGTGCTCCCGTGAGGCGGCTCGACAAATGTCTGCAGCTGTGCAACAGTTGGTGAGCCGGTTTTCACGAGGCAGCCGTTGCAGTCCTCCACCACAGTCTCTATGTCCCTTTGAATACCTGACCACCACACAGAGCCCCAAAGTTTCTCTGTGACGTTGGCAGGTGAGAGTTGTGAGAACTAGCTAGAATTTCTGTCCCCAAGCTGCAGCGGACCACTGTCCTAGATCCCCCAGTTAGCAGACCTCATTCCTAGCTCCGTGGAACTGTCTCAGATGAATTTGTGTGTCTGGGAGATATGGGGTCTTCCTCAAAGTAAGGCAGAGGACAAGCACAGAGACTGAGGCCTGGAGTTGGTCGTGAAGAACGTACACGAGGCGAGACTCAATGAGAGCCGAGCCTGATTCGGCTGCCTGGGGACGGAGGGCACTGTCCCTGAACGCCTCGCGCTAATAACCTACACTTTGTCGTGTCCCTGAACCCCTCGCCTGCAGACACTACCGGGTTTCTTTAAAGTGTGCTAAGGGAAATCCTGATCAGCATCTTTCACACAGCGGACGAGGCAATAAGCTCCACGATGGACCAGTGAGTGAACGCTGTGTGCAGCTCGTCCGTGCCTTTCGTGACTTCAATTTAAAAAAATGTTACCCGTTAATATGAAGCCCAGGCCTCACACGTCCACAGCATGAGGTTCCGACGGAGCAGCAGCGAGTGATGAAGAGGCGTCGTTCCCCCACCGAATCCGCTGCAGGGCGCTGATGACCACAGGTCTAAACACTGCCCACACGCTCCCAGCACAGCGGATGTGTGTGTCTGGCTCCTGCTGTCTGGTGTATGACTCAGAACACACACAAACACACATTCTCACACACAAATGCCACTTTGGAGACGCGTGCAAGCGATCCTCTGGGAAACTGTATTTGCACGTTCTAGATATTTATGACACACGCCGAGTGCTCGGCTTGTGATCGACGCACACGTTCCTGGTGAACGAGGCGCTCTCTGTTCGTGATGTCCAAGCTGTCTGCGTCCTCACACCACGGCCTCGTTTTTACTATTACAAGCAGGTTTTCAAGTTGAATGAGACGCCTGTCAGCTCAGTCCAATCCTGTGTGTCCGCTTCCGAGCCCTTGTCTCACCTTGTCCTGTGTCTAAGTCTTCCCAGAGCCACTCTTTCCCATGGTTTTCTGGATCTGCTTCATCCTCCCCACTTCCCCTACTTTCCCCAAACTGTGGTTTTCTTTTTCCCCTTCACTCGGCCTTTTGGTTTGGCTTTGCTGCAGCGCCGTTTTTACAGACTGCTGAAAGAGGGAGACGAGGAACGGACAGCAAAGACAGAAATGAAATGAGAATAAATGGGATGTGACCACGGGGGGACGGCGGCGTTGTCCGTGTGCATGTGGGAATGGGTGTCGGCCTGGTCCGTAGGTTGACCTGAATTCTCCACCTAAACAAGGAAGCATAACTACGACCCAAAACCCTCGTCATTGCTATTTTGATGGTACACTAACTTCTAATAAGGTTATAAATGGCCTCTGTGTCACACCCACAGCATGTCCAGATTCTCAAATACTGGACTTTGTGGTGTGACGCAAACTGTGACGCTGACGTTTAGCTTCGAGTCATCTTTCTTAAAGCAGCCCTGACAACGGACCGGGGTGACGTCACTCTGAGCTCACGAAACTCAAACCGGTTCTTTTGACAACAGACACAGTGTGTGTTTGCAGCGATGGCTGTGTGTGGGACGGCCTGCTTGGAGTCCTCCCACCGTCCGTCCCCCCGCTCCGCCCCCCCACCTCCTGGCAGAGGTGGAATGTGATTCTTTGGTTCTCACCTGATACGCTGCAGGTATTTGTTTCGGTCTGCAGCGTGATAATCCCCTCGTATCTGCATAACATTTGATCATAAACGCTGTCATTACATAACAGCGGACCAACATCGACTGTGTGTGTGAGTGTTGCATTAATCCAAGACGCTGTGAGATTTTTCTTTCACCATTCACCAAGACAAGTGTTGAACACAGATGGGAAACAAGGAACCACGTATAAAATGCTGAAAATTCAGACGTAGTGCAAATTTAAAACGATGCATGAAATTAACGTTAAACAGCAGCAGCAGCACGGAGCCACTGACTGGGCCAGAAAAGACCAAAGTGAACCAACACCGGGGGTCTGATTTCTGTTTTTTAAGGGCCTACATCAGACCAAAAATCTTTGTGTCCTTGGACTTTTTGACATGTGGCCAGGACGAACTGGCAACCATGATCTTCACTAGAGTCAGTGCGGACAATGATCTTTGCCACCATTGCAACAACTCAGTCATCACAAGACACTTTACATAATAAAGACATGTAGAGGAAACCCAACAAATCCCCCTTGAGCAACTACAGGCAACAGTGGAGAGCAAAAACTCCCTTTACCGGAAGAAACCTCCAGCAGAACCAGGCTCAGGGTGGACGGACGTCTGCCTTGACCGGTTGGGCTGAGTGGACAACATTGGGCAGGTTGGGAGAGAGAAGACACAGATCATCAGAACTGTGACCAGAATTCAAAGGGCTGCAAAGAACTGATCCATCTGTAACGCGGTGCAGAACTCGTCTGAACTGCAGAGTTCAGATGCTCAGATTAAATTTATAAATGCTCCTTTTTTAAAGATGGGTTAATCTAATGTCGATACAGTCCCTTAAAATCCACTGTACTTATATGAAACGTTTAAAGACGGTTTTGAAATCTGACACACTAACTAAACCACATTTGTCATTTCTACCGATGAAAACAGTGTCGGCACAAGACGAACACGAGAAGCTGAACGTTTATAGGGCGGAGAGGCGGGGTCCACCCTGGACGGGTCCTCAGTCTGTCTCAGGGCCAAACCCCAGAGACACACAGACAGACAGACAACCATTCACACTCACATTCACGCCTGTGGCCAGTCAGGAATTAAGATCACAGTGTCTGTCACATGAAACCAGCTGTGTGTGCAGCGCAGCTCAGGCTTCAAACAGCCTCTTTTCGATATTTAGTAGGTTGTAATGTGGCTTTAAAAACTTATTGAGGTGGCAAAATTAAAATTCTATGATTCTGCTGTGCAATGACAGCGTCTCCCTGACTCCCTCGAGTCAGACATGTCATATTTCCTCTTGTCACAGGCAATAAGAAAGTGGCACGAGCTTTTGCGCCGCTCGTAGAGATGTTCAGGGGGTGTAGGTCGGCTGTTCTTTCAACGGTAAATCTTCACTCTGATCAGAATCTTTCTTCTGTTTTTATGGGCAGACACTGATTCTTTGAAATAGATCCGGATCATTGCAGAGACTTTGGAGTGAGACTTGCCTTTCTTCGATGGTTGTCCGTGTTGCTCACGTTTCCTCTCAGCTTGTACAACACGTCACATGTGTCTCTGCAGGCAGCAGCTGCAAGACACACACCTGTTAACACACGCTGACATGGTTCCTGCACAGAGCCAGTACGTTCAGGGGGACAGAACAACGCACACATGCTCTGACGCCCCGAGACTTGCGTTCTGGTCAGAGTTAGAGACAGAGAGACACGAGTGTGTGTGTGTGTGTGTGTGTGTGTGCATTCTCACGGTTGGTGAAGTGACTAGAGAGGAGTTAGGACGTCCACAGTCAGAGCCTGAGTCTTGTCTCTGACGATGTGGACACACGCAGCTTTGGGGACAGACATTCAGCCACTCTGGTGCTTTTCTGCACTTCTTCTTTTTTCCAGCCTGTTGTGAAGCTGCTTCGATCGGCCGTTGTTGCTCCTCCAGTGTGGGCTCAGCGCTTCACTGTAGTCAGTGTCTCCACGTTGCCTGTCGGGGAAACCGACAGTCAGGACGTGAGGCGGGTTCCCCGGAACCCGTGGAGGTTCTTTGGTTCCCGTGCTTCTGGTCTGAGTGTGTGTGTGATGATGATGATGCTATTTTGTGCCACTGTGCTCATCAGGTGAGCTGCATGTTTAGGATTTCTGAATTCTTCCTCATAGCCACATTCCATCAGCTGCATGTTCCCACGGGCCGCGGAGTATTTCTGTCGCTCTCATCAAACCGGCTCACACTGACACGACAAAGCCAGCAGGGTTATTAATCATTAGCTGTCTGCATAGCAGGCGTACCTGTGGCTTTGCTGCTAATGCCGTCACGGTGTGTCTTTCACTGAGACCATTCCACTTTGGTCTGAGCCGCCGGCTCGGTGTGGACACACCCAAGATGCTGTGGCACGGCGTAAAGGACCATGCGGGGCTCCTGTGGCCGGTGACGACTTGTGAAGTGTGTTCTGGTTTTCAGACGAATGGTTAGACACGGATGGCATCACTGATCCTGTTTCATCAGATCCAATATTTACTGCAGTGTTTAAATCATTTCTGTGACTCCTCACAGTCTGTGGATGGATTATCAGCGGTAGGAGCCGTTTTTTACTGATTCCCTTTGACTGATAGGCTCATTCCCTGTAGCATTTCTTCAACACTAAGTTTGATAAAACTCAGAAGTTAAATCCCAGCATCCCAGCCGTGAGCCGCCGTTGGGATCACATCAAGTGGACCTGCTGGAAGACCGACCCATCAGGACAAACCTGATGAGCCTGATGAAGCGGGTCTGGTTTTTATTTTATTGCCAGCACAAAAACACAAAGGAGAGAGCGGCAACGTGAAAGGAGTTGGCAAACGGAGCCACAAATGTGGCTTGTGAGTGACTGGCTGCTGATGCTGTACTGCGTTTATAACTGCTGGGAAAAGACAAATGATGGCGCCATCTTTTTTCTCCCATAAGTGTCTTTCTTTCTTCCTCGTATGTAGCCGAGCGTGAAGCAGGATGACATGTATTCATACAGTCAGAGTGTGTCGCTCTCCTTTTATTCTGTTTTTGATTGGACGACCACGTAAGTCGTCGTCATTCGCTTTTGGGAAAATGATGAAGGTTGCGACAGTTTTGTTTTTTTGGATGCTGGGACAGACGGGGATCAGCTGTCTAGACTGTAGCCAGGGAATTCCTGCAAGACACACTCATAATGGCAGTTTGCAAACACACACACACACACAGTGAATCCTGCCTGTGTGGTCTTAACCAACACTGAAAAGAAAGATTAGGGCTCCACATTTGTCTAACGTCATCTGTGTGTGCTGACGGCTTCGATGGCGAACAGTGTTTTTAACCACAGGTGCCTTAAAATCACAATATCTCGCTCATTTACAGACATTTACACACACACACACACACACACACACACCAGCGTCGGTTGCTTTCATTTGCTTAGTGCTGATAATTGGTGACATTAATTCATACTAATTCATATGTTCATGTTCATTTTCAGCTCGACACTCTTTGAGGGGATCATTACTTCTGACCTGCAGCCCATATCTACAGAACCTGTGTCTGAAACACTTCACCTAACGTGCACGTCTTTGGCCTGTGGGAGGGAACCCACACGAGCGCGGGGAGAAGATGCACACGGTCGGCCGAGATTTTGAACCTTCGAGCGTCTGGCTGTGAGGCCACTAACCTCGCCACTGTCCACTTCCTACAGATTTCACTCGAAAAATAACCAGGACGCAGCCACACGGGCTCTTCCTGACCTCCCACACACAGCTGTCCAGACTTTTGACCTGCATGTGCCGAGATTAAAAGCAGCTATTAACCTACAGGTGCTGCAGGTGTTCGGTTGACCAGGGCTGGTTGGTTTCCAGCTTTAGTATTAGGGCCGTTCTCGTCTTTTTGTGTTACATTTCCAACGCCACACAGATGCTGTTCAGGTATTTGTCCCCGGGTGATTCCAACAGTTGGAGATGATTCAAAAGTTACTGCTAGTAATAACTAATTCTCTGACAGGACATGAAGGAGAGTTTTTTAATCTCATAGGAAGCTGGATGCCTGTAAACATTTCTAATGCACAGTAATGTGTGAAAGGCTGAACTCGGTGTTCGGCTGGAGGAGCAGTGAAAACAAACACATTCCTGTGCAGTTGTAACAGGTGCGAGCAGCTCCTGCAGCTTGGCAGGACGGCCGCAGCCTCCACAGCAGTGGCACAACCTGCAAACACTGGTAGCCGGCAGGTGACCGGAGCCGACGAGGGGGCTCTTTGATCCCCCCGCCGCACCTCTCTGGATTCTCAGGCCACTCGGTTCGAGTCCTGTGGCTTCAGGAGTGTTGACATAGAAAAGGCGGCAGGGGGAAGGTGGAGGCAGAGGGAATCTGTGGCTCTGCAGACACACACACTCGCCTGGTTGATCATTCAGCAGGTTTTATCGAAGAGCTGAAATCGTTTTCTGCCTTGTAAACACACACACGTGTGATTCTCCTCTTCTCTTTGTGCAGCCCTCACACGAGAATTCATCTGTTCAAACCTGTGTGTGTGGGCGCAAACAGCAAAGTGATGCCGTCAGCTGCACGCGGCTGAAGCTACGGCTCGACGGCCTCTGATTTAGAGAAAACTGTTGTTCTTCTGTCTCTCGTCTTTGTACAGTGAGACCGAGGACACTGAACTGGACAAAGTGTCCTCATTGTCTTCGGCTTACACCTGGGCTCCGTGCAAACCACGTCAAACATGTATGGAATGTGTCTCCGAGTCAGTCTCAGCTAACCTCATGTGACACCGTTTGCCGTGGTGTGTTTGGAATTTCTGCAAACTCATCGCTCTGTTGAATGGAGAAATGCATCGTCGTGAAAAAGACCATCAGTTGCCGTGGGATACGACAATAACTACAGCAAGTGACTGAAAACTGAGGCTGTTCTATGCACAGCACAGATTAACGACACGTAACAACGAGTTTTATTCCACAGCTCCCCACATTCAACCGGAAACAGGACGGGATGGGACTAAGAACTCTTCTGTAGGAGGAAATGTAAGAAGTCAGTCGTTTCCTAAAATCAACAGTGCGCTTCATGTTCCTGTACGTGCCACCAACCTGCAGCCGGATTACGGGATGACTGCTTGAGCTTTTATTTGATTGCCGTGCGCATTAGTCCGTTTTGGTGCGAGTAGGCACAGGCCTGGATGTCCTCTTCTTCTTCGGTGTATATTTTGTAAGCCTGGTGACAGCCGCTCTGTGCTTTCACAGATTTGTCCACCTGTGAACCAGCACTGATCCGTGGCAGCAGAGACGCAGCTCGACAGTCTTTCTCTGACTGATACTGTTGAGCTGCTGATTGCAGCTGAGACTGAGATGATCCTGTGAGGGACATGAAGGAAAAACACTGGGAAATATGAAGCAAATTTAAGATGCTTACATATAGAAGCATCTACAGTTTGGGGCACTTTTCTGCATCCCTGGTACGAAAAGCACTTTACGCTCCTTTCACTCACACTCGGGCAACGGGGGAGCTGCTCCGCAACCGGCTGCCGGAGGCAACTGAGTCGGGGTTCAGTGTCTTGCTCAAGGACCGTCATCTTGTGACAGGAGGAGCCGGCGATCAAAGCAACCACTGTGGGATTAGTGGGCGACTGCTCTTCCTTCTGCCGTCGGTGTGTGTGTGTGTGTGTGTGCAGCTCTCATGTGGAAAGCATTACACCGCCCTTGTGTAATTGCATTAATTGTTCATCTGTTGTCTTTTCTCGTCTGGTGTGTGTCCCTCTCTTGTCAGACCTGTCAGCCCGTCTGCAGTCTCGGACCGAGGCGCCTGCTGCCATTAACAATCCCAAATGTGTAGATTGCATGCTACAAAAAGCTGGCGCGTGCACAAATATGCGCACTGGAAGATTTGAGCGGCTGCTAACGAAACCTTTGAACTGCAGCCAGCGAGCTGCATGGGCTGATTGTTGCGTGTGTTTGCCGAGCGCTGAAACGCGTTCGAACCCTGCCGATACGTCACTCTGTGTCTCCTACGCTGGAGTTAATGCACAACAGGCCTAGTGATAAGAAATAAAGTGGAGATGTGACTCCTGTGGTTCTTGTCTGCTGCTGCACCTGCTGTGTGAGCACTGGCATGAGACTGACACTGGACATTTTATTGCAGAAATGCTCCTAGTCTCACTGGATTTTTACAAACGACCCGAAGGAAGCAAACATGGAGCAGTCAGCTGGAAAGTTTGGACACCAGCCGTACTGTGGACACAGGATACTGTCCTCGTTGTCACTGGGCAGTTTTTGCATTGTTTCATTGTAACTGCTGTACACGCAACCTACAACTGGTGTTTTCGGCTTTGTTTTCATCTTTGACAGAATAACCCGATTACATCATTTTTGCCAAAGTGTTACCCAGCAGCACGTTGATGCCAGACATTGTTATTACTGAGATATTACGTTGTAATTGGTGCTGTGTTGTTGAATTGAGGAAGCGCAGAGTCTGAAACGGTTCAAACTGCCGCGTTGACCTGACGGTCCATCCTGATCACTGACGGAGTGATTAGACTGTAAGAACTGGGGACAAAAATCTACAGTGTTTGTTCTGTGCAAATATGTGTCAAGCTGAGACTTGTGTGAAATTTCAACAGGCACTTTGCTAAATTCAGACATTTAATGCGAATATCTCAGTTTATGATGAGCCTCTGCCACAGCTCAGAGGAAACTGAAACAGCCATTTTGATCTGGTCAGACCTCATTTATGGACCAGAACACAGATGACAAAGGTCATGAAGAATCAATGCCGGTTCCAAACTCACAACGACAAAGTTGAGAAATGGCCAATGTCATGTTAGCAGGGTATCGTCAGTTCTTACACGGTGAGTTACTGCCCTGCTCCTCAGGCCTTTCTCTCACAATAAAGGATTTATGATTGTCTTATGAGAAACAGAAAAAAAATGTTTTCATGTCAATCTTGGCCACTGTTGGAACAGCCTGGTTCTCTGGGGATCTGTTGTGGGGAAACCTGTGGAACAGATACTTTGGATAGCATGGATTAGCACAAACCCCAGTATCTGGCAGGAACCAACCAGTGGAGTCCGGATGACAGCAGGTAAAGAGCAACTCTGAGAAGTCCAACATGTACAAACACAATCCAAACGTCGTCGGAGCAAAGTTTTTGCATCTCAAAACCAGACGCTGCAAAAATTGTCCAACCAGTAAATGTCCAAACTAAAAAAAGGATCACCTCCAGCCTACCACCGTTAACTAGTTGTGAAGAAAAGAGCAGGAAGGCCACATTGATACTGTAGGTACGGCACACAGCAAACAAAAGCAGCAGATTTCTCCTAAAAACAACAGAGCTTTGAAATATGCTGCAGCTACTCCACATTTCCAAATTAGCTCGTTAAAGCGAGGACCGTCCATTTTAAGCTTCTGATGGAATCTGGTGAAACATGTTTCATTAACAATCGTTACAGACAGTCAGGTAATTAATGAAGAATCGCTCGTTACAGATAATGGAGTGAGTGACAACCATTCACACTCACATTCACACCTATGGGAAATTTAGAGTCACCCCTGAACTTGCAGGTCCAACCCATACAGAAAGGCTGCAGCTGATCTGGGATTCGAACCAGAGACCTTTTACTCACGCAGACAGAGCTAACCGCTCCACCGTCAGGCAAGAAACTTGCACAAGATTAGTTTTATGAAGGCTGTAAAGATTCTACACTGATTTTCTCCAGAATTAGTTTCCAATCTGTAGTTTTCATCTGTTGCAGCCACGTCTCTGATTCTTTCGACCTATGTTGGTTGGTCGTGGTCACGTTTTGCTGTATCGTAAAATACCTTTTCTTGTCTAAACCCAACCGCGCATGGACGAACGAGGGTTGGAGGAGGCGGAGACAACTCCCACTCTGGATAATGTGACTAAAGTGAAACCTGTTCTAAGACTTAGTAACTTCCTTTTCAAATACTCACTGATTTTGGCAAACGTTTGCTAAATGTCCTCTCAAACAATATTAACAATACGTGCAGCTACGATTCAGTAAAAGCACAATGAGTGAGATACAAACATAACCCACACTACTGCAATAAACGAGGGTTTATATGTAAGACAAAACACTGGAAAATAATGACAACATACTGTTTTTGAATGTCCAAAGCCTGTTGCCAGCCACTGTGCACCTCAAGTATCCTGAGCATCTGGAGCAACTGCTAATGAGAAATCTGTGGTAACTGGGGCCTCAAGGCTCAGGGAATGATCCATCCGAGCCAGAGACAAACGAGTTTCTTTCAGAACAAGGCTGAGTAAAGCCCCCAGAGTCCACAGACCCACAGAGCAACGATAAATATGGCGGTTGTTGAACTTTGCTGGACACTCAGCCAAACACCGGGAGTAATATGAAAGTAACTGAGCTCCACGCTGTGTGTGTGCGTGAGGTTCTGATGGCAGAGTGTGGCAATTGCTAAAACAGTTATCACGCTTCTGTGCCAAATCACGAATAACTGGGATATGTCTTGTGAAATTCCCATTTTGATGCATTCTTTCTGTCCCCCTATGACTTCTCATCTCAGCTTTAGGTGATTGTGAGTCAAGTGCAATAAAACTGATGATCGGACAAAGGTCTTCAAAACTACGCCCATTAATGTTACTGGTCCTGATGCTGGCGAGGTCTGTACAGTGAGGGCACAGGCCACGACTGTGAGCTTTTATGCACACTGGCTTCTTCACACTGTGGATGCATTGTCATTGTGAAAATACTGACACTGCCTTTTTGTGCTGGGGATCATTCCTCTCGTGCCGAGCTTCTCAGGGACTCCACTCCCCTGCGTAGATACGCCATCCATCACAGTCCCTGTAGGGTTCTGTCCAGCTTTATCTCATCATCACAGGTAAACAGACTTTTGGCGCAGCTGTTCCGACTTTCAGTGCGCTGAGGATGAACTCAGCTATCTCACCTGTTTCCGTATCTATTTTCAGGTTGACATTTTTATGACTATTACCAGAAAACAGTAACATACTGTGAAGGTCATGAAGCCCATGTCTCCTGTGCCTCTCTGCTTCAGTGAATGCCTCTTTAAGGACACCATACTTAAAGCCCAGGTATCCGTGACTCGTCAGCTCCCACAGACCCGAGCAGGAACGTCCAGGAAGCTCCATGCGCTGACCAAAGACATAAGCAGGCGTGTTGGACGGAGTTCCCGCGTGAATTTGGAGAGTAGCTGTCGTTTTTATCTCTGTGACTCTGCCACAGAGTTGGCATTTAAGGATTCTGCTTCTCAGTGCCACTTTCTCTTTGTCCATTACATATATTACAAATGAAGTTGATACCACAAGAGCTTTGTCTGGTACCTTGAGCCAAATCGCAGGACATGATTTAATAAAATCATTAAAAAAAGCAGACATGAGCAGCACGGAGCGTTCAGCGCTGCCGCCTTACAGCAGGAAGGTCCCTGCACTTGAATCGTGGCCTGCTGCAGCATTTCTGGGGTTTCCTCAGACATTCACGTTAGCTTAACTGATGACGTGTGTGAATGGTTGTCTGTCTGTGTACAGTATGTCTCCCCGACGCCTGATGATAAGCGCCTACACATAACGGACTAGCGCAGGCGCTGTGTTGTTGTCACTGATGACTTGATCCATATCTGACTGTGATGTCTCATTATTTTAAAGTCTGTGCTGACTTTCTCCCGTTACATTTACTTTCTTTCAAACAGACTATCATTGTTTTAAACGTCCCCTTTTTTTTTCAGAAACACGTAAGACTGCATTTCTGGGTGTTTGGTGCGCTGTGAGGACTTCACTGCGGCTCTTCTCCCCCTGCTGTTGTTGAACGTGATTCGCTGTTACACAACTCTTGTAAATACCAGCGGTGGTTGGAGACCTCCCCGTGAACAGCAGCACATGTGCGTTTGTTTACAAGCTGGAGCTGTTACTGAACCAGAAAAGAAAGTGTCGGGAGCCAAGCGTCCATGCTGACTGACGTGTCCCGGTCGTGCTGCAGGGTTGGAGCGACTCTGCACAGTTAATGGCACATTGAAGAGAAACAATCGAAGCAGCGTGACGGTGACGCTGTGATGCGATCCCAGCGGACGGTGCATCCTCACCAGCAACAGCAAAGCTGTCTCCTTTCCCAGCATGCATCAGTCGTCCCATCCAGGAACTCCACCCTCAGCCTTCTCGTCTCAGTATACGCCACGTACCTCCAGAGCGTTCAAGTCTCCCTTCGTTCACTTTGTCGTCCCATGCGATGAACTCATTCCTCATCCTGTCCCTCCCTCTCCGTGTCTATCCAGGTTCATCTTTGTGCTGACCTTTCTTGGCATGAAGGCGTATTGCTGCTCACTGGGCGTCACCTCTGCTCTCGCAGCAGGGCGAGAGGAGACACATGTCCAGTCCGTCTCAGGGTCAACACAGAAAGAGAACCGTCAAACAACTGCCGTGCTGCCCACTACTGCAAAGATTCCTGCATAGCAAAACTGAAAATGAGTGGGAACTTCAAACTTTAGTTTAAGGGGGTTTTTTTTCCAGACGAAACAACATTTTGTCTTCTGTTGGAAATAGAAATGTTGTGGACTAACCCTAAACATAGTTTAACTGCAGTTATCTCCTTCCTGTTTGCTTGCACTGTGCCCCCCACCAGTAACATCATGATTGTGGGACATGAATTGTATTTCATTTTAAACACCCTCCTCTATGATAGAAAAACTGAAACCATTGATAAAAGTCATGTCCTTTCATTTCATACGTCTCAAGTCTACATGAAACACCGAGTCACAGTCAGGTCAAGCCAAGCAAGTCTCAGGTCCTCATAATTACAACTGGGGTCCGATCTGAGCCAACACGTGTAACTTGAGCCCACACACCAATGTGTGTGTGTGTGTGTTAATACACACATCACCCTTTTCATCGTATTCCGTCTTTGCGTCTGATGCTGTTGGTTGTGCTTCCTCAAAGAACAGTGTCCTCTGCAACCATGGGTCCAGATTTTCCAACTCCACTTAAATGGTTTTGCCAATAGGAGACGTGGATTCTTCTTCTTAAGTGGTTCTGTTCAGAGCGAGAGACAGGGGGAACCAAACATATCACTTCACCCTCCCACTTTCTACATGCCTGTGACCTTCGTAATCACTTGCACTGACCTTCAGTACGTGTTCTGTGTGTGTCTGTCTGAAGCTGCTGTGTCACTCATGTGCATATTGTGAATGTCTGAACACGATCTGCACTAGAGAGAAACGCATTGACCTTCTAGAAACGGATTTTCACCAGCACCTCTGGTGAAACATGTTTTTTCTCGTCCTTCTCCTCAGATGGACGAGCGCTGGCGTGGGTCTGCTGTGATGCTTGGCTCTGATACGTGGGAAGCGAGTGAAGCAGAGTCCATCAACCTGGATTTACCTCATGAACTCAGACAAAGACACAGTGTTAAAACAATCTTTGGTCTTTGTACTGGTCTGTGCATCTCCAGTTTTCTGCCTTCTAATCCTTCTACTCTCCTGCACAGGACATTCATCTTTCCACTCTTAAATACGCAGGGAACAGGTTCCTTTTGGACAAACACTCTGTGCTCTCATTTTCTGCTTTCGATTTATCGTCTAATTTGGGTTGACTGTGACCAGCTGATTTCTTTTAAGGAAACCCCAAGTCAGTCGATTAAAAAGGTCTTTACATATTTCTCAGTTCAGTCGGTAAACTGTGCCCAGGCCAGGGGCTTACTTCTCTTAGCACCCAGGACTTTTGTTTAGTGGCCCGTTCTCTGGTGCGACCAAGCAGTGAGTTTTACAGAGCTCTCTTACCTTGTTCTGGACTATTCACCACCGTAATTCGGGTCCAAAAAGCCAGACAGGTCTGCTAACGTGTCAAAGAGTTTTCAAAGGATGCAATTGGTCACCATGAACAAACACTGGAAATGTCCCTCCCAGTGAGTACAGATGTCTTTGTGAGACACAGAGAATCTTTGACATACTGTATGTGATGGACATAAGGCGTGTGATGGTGGCTTGGTGCTAACACTCTTGTGTATTGATCCAGAATTTCAGGCACCAGCATGGCCGCCACAGTGCAGTGACACGCCGTCACATCGGGTTTGCATTTAGTGGGACGACCATTTGTTTTTAGCAGAACACTGACCTCCAGGCTGCGAAGGGCTATTTGAAAAAGAAGAAGAAGAGTGGGCTGCTGCATTAGATGACCTGGCTCCCACAGTGACCCAGCCTAAACCCAGCTGAGATGGTTTGGGAAGGAAATTCACGTTTAGTCTGGTGATTGTAGCAGATACTTACAGGACATACTTGAGATATTTGTTGGTTGTCAATCAAGTGCGTGGTGGGCCAATTTTATCCAGTCGTGTTCTGTGTTCCTCTGCGACAACAGCTGTGCTCAGTTCATTTGGACGACTGTGGACGTTTGCAGGTCCGACTTGAGTCCAACCTCTGGCCCTAACATTACCCTCACAGAAAAGTCGCCTAAAACAATTTCTTAACCCTTGAAGCTGTTCACAAACACACACACACAGCATCCACTTAAGAGGAAGGACTGGCCTGGCTTGGATCCATAATGACCCGCAGTGACGATTCCAGCGCCCCCACCCCCTTCTCCCCACCCCCCTCTGGTGACGTGTGTGTTGCAGGAATCCCCTCTTGGCTCTCATTCACATCCTTAGCCAGTCGTTAGCTGTGGTCTGGCAGCAGGGCCCTGTGACATTTCTTCCTTGTCAGAGCTGTTGCGCCATAACAAGCTGAGCAGTGGATTTACTGCCAGAGACTCTTTGTAGGCCAGCCAGACTAATGGAGTGGAGGCCAGCACTGGAAAATACCCAGAGTTCTGCTGGAAAAGCCTCTTTGGAAACGCCTGCAACCCTCCAGGGACCGGAGAAGCCGAGCGGGCGCCTGGCCCAGCTCAGCTCATGTTCTGTACGGGTGTATGTGCACAATATGTGGCTGCGCTTGTGCATCTCGTGAACGCGTGTGTGTGCTTGTTGAGAGAGGATGTAAGAAATTATGTATGTGTCAAACTCCTCTCTCTGTATTTGGGCCTTGTTCCCCTTGGCAACCATGAAAACATACATCCTTCTTTTAAGTAAAGAGTCCTTTCAGTATGTTGTGCAGTGTGTCCGTTTTCCTGTGGGTCACGTGCAGGTGCAGCAGTTTGCACATGTGGAGCCGATTTGACGGTCCTTCCTCTGGAATGATGACAGGAATGACGGCGATGAAGATGATGAAATGATGATGGCTTAACAGGGCATGGCCAGTAAAAGCACTTAGCGCCTCCGCTGAAGTGATGAGCAGCGGTGGTTAACAGGCTGCAGCCATGACGCGTCTGCCTGGCTCAGGCTGGGTCCGCACACACACACACACACACACACACACACACACACACACACACACACACACACACACACACACACACACACACACACACACACACACACACACACACTGTGAGCAGCACAAGCTTTGGAGGCGTTCAGGTACAGAGCAGAGTGTGGCTACCTGAGCCTAAAACTAGGACCGAGTACAATGCAACATGTGACCAAGCAGGTAAAACTGCTCAACACTGTGATATATACTACTATGTATATATATATACCGTATGTATATATACATATACATAGTAGCACTGTCCATTCTAACACAGACAGGGAAAATCATCTGTTCCACTGCTGCATGAAAGCTGTAAGCTGTTAACCATTTACCAAAATTTGCTTTATTTTTCATGTTGCGTTGCCATTTTGGGGGATTTAGTCTATTGCTTTTTAAAATTTTTGCAGCCTGTGGGAAACAATCTCATGAAAGACAGGAACTTCAGTCTGGTCTGTGAAGTGGGTCCATGTATGGCAGGCTATATAGAGACTGTGCCAGAGGTAAATATGGCTAACAAGAGGCCAACCATTTATCAGACAGAATGAAAGGTGGCATCAATAAAAATGATTAGACACACTATGTAAAAAAAATGAGAAGAGAAAAGTCCGGTAAAGCTCTCAGAATGAAAATGCTCGTAGGCTTTTATTTTTCATAATTGGGTGACACATCCCACAAACCAGCGCTAGAAAAAGCCAAACACGCTAATTTTATACTGCAGCACTTTGGCAGTGCTGTTATACAGTATTAGTGACCGATAATAACTCACTGCTGCTCACTAGGGATGTGACAATCACATTCTCTGGCCCCGATCCGGATTCAGTTCCTTTAATATTTGGTATCTGGCCGCCAGGGTCCAGTGCTGATGTACCTACAGTAATATTTCAGTATAATGTATATGACTCAGTGACAAGTAGCTGTGTCCCGCCTGATCTTAAAGACAGATGTTGGTGTGTGCAGGCAACCAAGCTGTAAGAAAGAACGGAAGAAAATGACACGATAAGCAGAGATGATGATAAACATGATAAACACTCAGTTCACACGCGATTGGACAGCAGTGTTGCAGAGTGGAGCGTCTCCTCCCACGATTCATATTTGGCTCTGTAATAAATATCAGCGGAGCCTTGGATGGGACGAGCCTGGGAGGAGCCAAGGAGGGGAAAAACAAATCAGTTACTGAAGCATGTTCTCAAAAACACGAGCCTGCTGCTGTGGCCAGGCTGTGGAACGCGCTCAAAGAACAATGTAAAAGGCATAAAATCCTTTTCAGATATAAGAAATTGTATTATGTGTTGTGTGTTAAGACGAGAATAAATCTAAAGTGATATAAAGCGTTACCGAAATGTCAAATGTGTGGCACATTTTATGTGTTGCGATAACTCTAGTTAGTCATGAACAAATAATATTATCCGGGTAGGGAGAGGTAAAAATTCATCCCTTGCAAGTATAATCTGCCTGGTTACAAGGGCTAAGACATTCCAGTGTGAGTCCTGACTCCTGACAGGACTTTTAGCTCCTGACGTTACTGTAATTACTGAACGAGGAACAAAGAGAAGACATTTGGGGAGGTGGGCTGTTCAGCATCCGAAAGGATCGAGTTCTTGAAGTCTGCGTTGCATTTCAGGGGAGGTTTTCCTCAAACTATAAGTTTGCACATTAACCAGCTCCAACCAAGTGTGTGTGAGTATCAGAGATAGTTAGGGCAAGATGCTCGAGTGGTTAGACTTAGGAAAAGCATCCAATCATAGGGCTATGACGTTACAATATTTATTGTGTGATGATAGAAAACCATTAGTCGTCCGTTGCTTATTTTGTTGTGTCACAAATCACACAGAAAAAGGCAACATCCTTTCACACAGAAAACCATACACAGAGGAGAGTGAAGATGAAGAAAGACTGTGTTTTAAAATTCAATTTTAATTGAATTTGACTTTATTTGTACAAGGTCATCTTACGGCACGTAATAAGACTATACAAACATTTAAAGAGAACCCAGCAAATGATCCTTGAGCAGCTGTAGGCAAAAGTGGAGAGGAAAAACTTCCTTTAACGGAAGAAACCTCCAGTAGAACCAGGCTCAGGGTGGACGGACATTTGCCTGGACCGGTTGGGCTGAGTGGAAAAAATTGGGCAGGTTCGTAGGACCAGCGCACTGGAAGACACAGAGCTCCAAAGCCAGGGACACCTGAGGACAGGGACAGAGAGGGAGAAGGACAACTATGAGAGAAACAAGACACAGAGTTAATTCCCTACAGTGGTGACACATAAATGTGGGCTGAGAGGAGAAAAGTGTCTCAGTGCATCAGGGGTTGGTCCCCCAGCAGTCTGAGCCTATAGCAGCAGGACCAGAACTAACTATGAGGTTTTGAGCCTCGTCTTTAAAGTAGAGAGGGTGTCCCAAATCTGGACTGGGAGCTGGTTCCACAGGAGAGGAGCTTGATAGCTAAAGGCTCTGCCTCCCATTCTGGGAACCACAAGTAGGCCTGCATTCTGAGACCCAAGTGGTCTATTAGGATGATCTGGTACTAGGAGATCTTTGAGGTAGGATGGAGCTTTATAGGTAAGAAGAAGGATTTTAAATTCGAAAAGGTTTTATCTACTTACTTGTGTCAAGCACCTGAAGTGGGAGTAAACATTCATTCTGAAGTTGTGCTGGAGAGGTTATGCTCAGCCATGAAAACATCTGTGCAAACGTTGATTTCTTCCTTTTTTAGCTATTGACACATTGAGAGCTCCCTGCATTTCTTAGGGTGGAACGTTTTCTCACCCATGACTCAGTGCATGAGTTCACATTGTGAATCATTTATCCCACCTTAAATTTTAGCTCTGACCATTCCATAGGTTTTCACAAATGCAGAGTAATTTCAGCTTGAAATGTGAATTTCTCCCATTCACATTCACACAAACAGGCAATTTAGATTCACCAAAGCACCTCACAAGTGTGTCTTCCGCACAGAGTCCTTTACTCCAAAAGAGATCTTAATGGTTTTAAATGAGGATTTTTGCACAGTGTGTGGTTCAAATTGTGAGAAGAATCCCGTTCTTCCATGTGGTAATTTTACTGACTATGAAAAGTTCTATCGTGACATATATTATTTTTTTGCACAGTCCTAATTACTCATGGGGATGAGCCCCAGAAACAGCTGAGGTTTTTGAACTTCTAGAAAAGCTGAAAAGTTCTTGTTAAGGTGGAAAGTCGACCATCTTGTCTAAAATAATAAGCTGAAAGATGCTAAAACTTTGGATAAAAGTACCAAAAAAAACTACACATAACAAAACTAATTGTTTTATCTTGGACATTTGAGTAAATACCCAGATGGAAAATGTAACCAGGGTCCAGACCGAGCGAGAGGGAGAAGGTCGAAAAAGCGGACCACACAAGTAGCTCACCATGTGGTCTCCTAAAGTCTTTTAATACCTCAGTACGAATGGAGGTGCGTGCGTGTTATGTTTTGTCGGATTATTGTAGAATATTTTCAGATATTGTTACATGGAAAAAATAAAACCCAAAACACACGTGTCCATTGGAAAGGGAGTAGAACGAAATGGACGTTTCCATTTTTCATTCAAACATTATTCTCACACAGACTGTGCGACAGGTACCGGCGTCACGGTGCTGATGCTGACCTGTGTTGCCCTGGTAACCAGCTCATTCACGTTCATTTGCTTCGCCTGTGCCGCTCCCTTCTTATCCTCCTCTCTCCTGTTTTCCCGGGCCAGATTGCCACAGTTAGCCTGTGTCCATTTTGTGTACGACCTCTGAAGTTTCCTCTGGACCAGCTGAAAAATCCCCGTGGACTGTTTGGTTTTGTTTTTCTCCGCTCTTGGATTTTCGGTTACGTGTATTGGGTTACCCGACTTCTGAGGACTGTTTTCTTTGGAAATCTTTTATTTGGCCTTGTGGACTGTGTTTTGCTTTGGACTTTGTCCCCTGTGTCTGTGCTTTGTCTTCCCCTGCAATCAGCAGCCAGCTTTTGGTTTCCTGCCAGTGGGTCCTCCATCACATGACGGACCACTCTCATCTTCCACGACCCCAACACCCTACAGTAAGAATCCTGTCGCTGTCAGCTTCCCTGGTCGTCTCTCCTGTACTTCCGGGTGTCTCCTTGTGGCCCAATCATCCACTCCTCATCTTCATATTTTACTTGATCAATAAATTGTTTTCCTTTTCTCTTGGTCTCCTGTGTTCGTGGGTCCTCTCCAATATCACAACGTTACAACAGGAGTTTTTGAAGGTCACATTCCACTCAGGTGTGTTCACTTTCATTCCCAGCAGACACGTGGCCTCCGGTCCCGTCCACACCCAACACTGAAGTCCGGCTCACAGCTCGTCGAGGCCGTGGTGTTTATCACGCCACACGTTACAGACATGCTGGACGGACACGCTTGTCCTGTAAAAGGTGACATGCGGACTTCCAGTGCCAGTATAACGCTTTCAGGAGCGCGAACCCCTTGCGGTGGAGCCTCAGCTGCTACGGGCACCAGTGCAAAAGTATCGCGGGGCATTTATCGGATATCCTTCGCTCTGATGTTACCACCTGGTTGCAGGACGCAGCCAAGTCATGAAGCAGTGTTTCTGGCAAAAGACAGAAACAAAAGAGTTTTACAATGTTCAAAAATCATCAACTCTGCACATGTTCTATGGGAAACAATATGCGTTGAGCATGAGCTGGGCCTCAGGGGTACACACACATACTGGATGCAGAGAGAGCAGTGATTATTTCAACCTTTCAGTTCCATGTGTGCTGTGCTGGACCAATACTTCACATGTGCAGTGCAACGAAACTCGTGGCGACATGACGGTGTAAAGCTCTGCGAGCTGGATTACTACTCCAGCAACTAACTGGGCCACAGCCTGAACCCGTCCGTTGTCCATTGGACAAACAGGGACGCGGTGAATGTGGATGAAAAGGCAAAAGCTCAGACATGGATGTTGCTGTGTGTCCCAGCAGATGTGTAGTTTTACTGCACCCGTGGCGGGATGGCACCTTAAAGCCTTTCAACAGGACACAGAAAAGCATAAAGAGGACACGGCCGACAAGGACGACACCTGTGGTCAGTGAAAGAAAAGCCAAAACCAAAGCTCTTCACAAAACAAGGAAACAAATGATGGACGGACAGGTGTCCTATGAACAGTGGATGAGTGTGTAAAGCTGAACCATGTGTTTCTCTGTCGAATTGCAGTGAAGGAAAGTAACAAAAAGCTACAGAAAAACGCAGCTTTAGAGTTCGAAAAACGTCGCCCTGTACTGACTTCAGATGAACGTTTCTGCGGAGTCTTTGACAGCATTCGAGCACTCACACCGAAGAGCTTAAATTCATTCGTCCCGTCTCTTACAAAGACCTGTGGACTGTCTGGAAGCAGGCTGACTCAGGCAATGACTTAGAGGGAAAATAAAAAGTATAAAAACGCCAATAATTCATGTTCACTACCATGATTGAGGGGCTCTGCCCGGCCCTGCAGCCCCGAGCAGGCCTGTGTGCGTTCCTCTGCGCCACTTTAAGTGTTCTTCAGGTGCCCTGAGCCATCACCCCAAAAGTCAGACCACCTCCACGATTAATACCTTCGCCATTTTCCTCTCTCGCCATAATTCTGCACACAATCCTTTAGGCCTGTACTTTATGACTCCTGTATCACATTCCGAGTTGGAGCAGAACTCCTGGCACACACTTGTTCTATGCATGTACTGTTGGACTGTGGACACGTTTCAGGACATTCTTGGTGAAAACACTCGTGATGACGCTGAGACTAGCCGACACTGAGACTCACGCGTCATTGTCGGCCCACCTAGGCCTGGTAAATGATTGTGCGTGGGTCTTTTATTGGAAACTGTTGGACAATCCTTCGGGTGTGTTCCATTAATGAGAATGCTTAGATAAACAAGTCAAACACAAGGCTGAAGTCAAACACGGCTGACAGTTTGACGGCTGCTAAACCCAGAGCAGCCACAGCTGAACGTGTGGGCCTTCCCTGACGCCAGCCTCAGAAAACGTCTAAACCTGAGCTGAACCTGACCAAGAGTCGTGATTATTACAAGTATTATTCAACAAGGTGTCTGAGTCCAACCCTGAAACCAAGAGCAATTATGTGCAAAATGTAGCTTCCCCTGATCCTGGCCCATCAAGTCCTGTCAGGTTCTGTCAGGTTTGGGCAGAATTGTCTCCTTCTCGCTCAGGCAGCCTGGTATTTGCCCTGAAGCACCTCCTCCCTGCCGTCCTGACTTGGACCGCCTCTCAGGTTGGTTGGGTTCTGCTGCTCCGTCTTCCAGGCCTCTGAGCCAAATATTTCCCCTTCGCAGGCTGTGGGAACCCGGCGAAGCCGCTGTCGGTCTCGTCCACAGTGCTGTTAGTTCGTGTGCAGGCTGACGTGACTCAGTGTACGGCGTGTAGAGGTTCTGTGTCGCTTGGCCTGCTCACACACACACAGAACGTGAAATGTGCCATTACATAAACACCTTTCACATTTAATTATGAAAAGAATCTGAAGAAAACCAGTGTAAGACTTTCTTTTTAAATCTGTGAACTTCCTGTCTTAGAGTGGGAATCAGAGGAACCTACCTGACAGTTAAAGTGACAGGAAACACCATTTTATTTAGAAATATGCTCCAACACTTACAGTGTGATAAGGTGAAGAAGAAACCTCGTGTGACACGGGTTTAATGCACAGCCCTGACTCATGCAGAGATAGAAAAGCAACAATGTCCGATGTGCAGCGTTCGAATTTGACTGCTCCATCTACGTGAAGGGCCGTGCAGCACGTGGTGGAGTGTGACCAAAGCTGCGTCACAGCAGGAGGGCGGAGAGGACCGATTCAGAGGCTCACGTTCGTGCAAACTTACCGTAAATTCTGATACAGGCAAAGAACGTTAAGTGGAAAAATCTTTATAGGAGAAGCAGGACAAGCAAGAAAACGGGGTTCGATCGAGCCGAGAAGCTGGCTAAGGTTGTAGTAGAGCTGGCCCAAAATCTGTAGGCCTGAAAATTAAGATGAGTAGCGTGTGCCTTGACCAAAGTGCAGCAGCGGCAGGACTGAAACGGTCCGAGTCCGTACGAGAGCTGGTAGCATCCTGGTCTCAGTGGAGAGTTTTGCGGGTTTGTGAGTTGGTCCAGCGTTGGCGGACATGGCGGACTCTGATCCTTGACCCCTGCTGAGGGGTTTTCTTTGAGTCACCGGCGCGTCCTTTGCACCAGTTTCTCAGAGAAAACTTTGTATGCACGTGTTCCTTTGTAAGGCGTAGGAGAAAAATACCATAATCTGAGCCGCAAGATTCTTCGGAAAGGAGTTTGGAGAGACAAACGAGAGAGAGTAAAGAGCCTGGAAAAGTTTCAATTGTTTTGTTTTTAATATTCTTCATTAGCTTTGTTCTGCTAATCTCACCCCGAAGCCTAAAGGACACGCCCACACGTCCAAACCCCCACAGACGGAGAGATTCAGAGATAGCGGAGCGTCGACTCAAGAACCGGCACGTTAATGAAAGTCCTAATAAGGACAGAGTGTGTCTTTTTGCATTGTTAATCCCACACCCACATGCATTACTGACATTCTGAAAGAAAAATTAATTTCATAAATCACATCTTGGTTTTTACATTTCACAACGATAATAATAATTCATATTATTTACAAAGCTCTTTACATTTGTGTGCAAATCTCCAAGTGCTACACGAGCAAATTAAATGTAAGAGTAAAATAAA
Organism: Channa striata; assembly: GCA_033026295.1. Taxonomy (NCBI): domain Eukaryota; kingdom Metazoa; phylum Chordata; class Actinopteri; order Anabantiformes; family Channidae; genus Channa; species Channa striata. Next base: position 15,505,741 of record CM065189.1, on the reverse strand, counting down.
AGAAAAACATGAATAAAAGACAGAAAAATAACAGTCCCATCATTACGCATTTCAGGATATTTTCTCTGCGAAGAGAAACTGCCACTTCACTGTTACTGGCAGTTTTCCTCTCCTCAGATTCAGGCAGCCAGATTCCCAACCAAAACTAAACTCAGTTCGAACCTAAGACTAAGTCTCAACCCTCAACAGGCCTTCAGACCTGTTAGGACCAGCAAAATGTCCTGGCTCTGCCAAGACGTCCTGACTTGCTTAGGAAATAAACTTTTTTTAATGCTAAGTAATAAATGCAAACACACACACGCGCGATTATTCAGGAAAAGTGCGGTTTAAAAGCAGCCGTTGCATTGTATGAATGCAGGATGACGAACCCAAAGACATGAAACGAAGCGGGGATCACGTCAGAGAGCAGCGCCAGCGTTCAGCGCATCAACACACGATGATCCAAAGTGTAATTGTGCTGCTTCATAGACATAATTACACGTGTTCATTACGGGTTTTGACTTATGCATGTGTAGCTTTACGACCTGGATGCGTGAGCCCTCGGGCGGACGCCAGTCGCAGCACGTCACAGGCCGTGTTCTCTCGGCCGTGTTCTCTCGGCCGTGTTCTCTCGGCCGTGTTCTCTCGGCCGTGTTCCCTGCAAACAAACACACGTCACATTTGCGGCGCAGACGTAACTCTCCCTGACACAGGCTGACAGGCCGCTGGCAGCCGTCCTGCGCTTCTGCCTTTGTACTTGGCTGCAGCTTGCACTGTATGTACTGTATTTTTATGACATGGGACAAAATAATTGAGGCAGCACATTAACAGGACCATTGTGTTCTCGCCGCACAGGCTTCTCCCTCAGGCCCAATTGGCTGCTCGACTTGTCACACACTGTTTGTTTGTAGGTCACACACTGAAGAACATTTCCTTGCACCGTGCCATACCTGAGTGTGTGTTTGACGGGAGTGTATCACACAGTGTGTGAACACTCGCACGCTCTCGGGTTTATTGTAGAGGCTTTAAATGCCATCGAAGAAACGTCAGCTGGGAGACGTCTCACCAAGTCCAAGTGGTCCAAATCATACGCGGCGTTTTATCTGCCACTCTCAGATTTAATGCAATTTGACATTGCGCATTTTGTCTAAAAGCTGTAAAACCGTGACGTGTAGCACATATAAAACCGATGCGTGAAATCTAATCACACACAAACGGTGAAGACGGCTGCAAAACACAGTGGTGAGAGCGATACACAGCAGTGTGCAGCTCAGTGCGTGAACAACCTGAGCATTTGTAAGCCTCATAATGTTTATGTCATTAATAATTCCAACATCTGGAGAGTTGTCTTTGTGTACAGGTTAAAAGAACAGGCGGAGGGCGTGAATGAGCCGGTCCGTTTGTTTTCCCTGCATCCAGTCAGAGGAATACGTCAAACTGGTCGCTGGCTGCTAAACATACTTATGACAAAGACACGTTGCTGGTTTGATTTACATTTTTCACAGGAAACGGACAAGCACAACATTTTGGAAAAGGGTGAATAATACAACTGCTCATGTCAGTAATTATGTAACTGCAGCAGCAAACCAGTCTGACTTGCTCGGTGAAGTTCGCTCATTCGCGCCGCCCGTCTGTTTTTTTAACCTGTACACACACTTCAGTTGAAAAATGACCCTCGCTGTGCGATGGTGGTTGGGGCTCGGCCAAGTTCACTAACCTCTCTGAGTCTTGCGGTCAGAGAACGTCAGGCTGCCAGGCGAGCTTGGGTTTGTTCTCTCTTTGTACAAATGATTTTGGCCTCTCCTTTTAATTCAGGCACTTCGGTGCTGCAGCTTTCTGAATCTGTGCAACTGTGTAGTACAAGTCCAACTTCCTCGTGCGAATCATTAAACTTTCATCCGCTCTAATTTGAATCCTTTAAACACTTCCAACGCCAACAAGTTGGCTTGAGTGCATGCAATGTGTTACACGGGGAACATGCAAAGTTGCATGTTAAGGCTGCACGTCATCGCTGCTTGTAATTAATACAAGCTGTCGCGTTTCCCACTTCGAGCGCTAATGAGTGTGAGCAACACGCCAATCCACCATGAGCAAAACTGAGCACACTCATGCATTTAATTAAATATATACTGTGTCAAAAAGAGACTCATCTACCTCCTTTTTTCAGTAATATTTAGTTGTACTAATGTTTGTCATTGGAAACACACAAAAATGAAAAACAATTCATTTTTCAGCATATTTAAGCACAGAAAACAATCCATCCACCCATTATCTGTAACCACTTATTGTGTTCAGGGTGAGGGAAGCCCGGTCCACCCTGGACACGTCTTCAGTTCATCTCAGGGTCAACACTCACACACACACACACACACACACAACCATTTTACTCGAGATGCCCTTGAACTGATCATGCAAAAACATCTTGAAATAACTAATATCAGTTAAAGCAATATTATGAGGTTATTTGCCCGTACACCACAGCGAGTGTCCAGTGTAAATTAGAACTAAAAATGAAAAACAGCTTTTGTTAGAAACTCAGTCTATAATTGTCTTGAGAACAGGAGGTCTTTGTCTGAGAAATGAAGCCAACCAATTATAGATTTCTTTAAAAACTATAGACTCCCGAGAAACGCTGCAACTGGATCAGGACAGAAGACGCAGTGGAAGGCCCAAGTGCACATCTGTCCAGGAAGACAAATACTTACAAGCCAACTCAAGTGTGCGCCTGAGTTGGCTAAGAGAGAAACCAGTGTTCACAGACACTGTGAGCTCAGAAACGCAGGTCTCCAGGGGCAGGGAAGCCAAGTAAAAAAAACCTACTCAGGTTAGCAAATCAGACGGAAAGGTTGCATGAACAGTGACTGGAACAAAGTCTCGAGAACTGATGAGTTAAACTCTGAGGTGTTTGAGGGACACGTGTCAGACTCAGAGATATTGAAGAGATGATACAGCGGACGCCTGCCTGACACAACATGCTCGGGCAGCAAGAGAGCGACCGATCTGCGGCGTGTCGTCAGCGGATGAGGAGGCACCGGATCTGAACCCCACCGAGCCGCTGCGGGACAAGCTGGATCTGCAAGAACGGATCCGTGGACGCCACAGATTTGTCAAGCAGTTAACATGCAAATTTATTTCGACCTTAATTCTCTGCTGAAATATGCTTAAAAACAAAGTGTTGTCACGTTTTTGGTTTTGGGACTCGTTCGATTGAACAAAACCAACAAAAGATGAAATAATTTAGTTGATTTTGTTAAAATAAAAGTTTGTGGGTGTTTCCAAACGTGTCTTTGCAGTGTCCCTATTGTCACAGCACAACGTGTCAGAACTGCCTGTAACTTCCACGTTACGCCAAAAACGCGTCACTGGTTTGTAACTATTCATTACCAAACAGCATCATACATCCGATCCAAACTGGTACCGGCATATTAGTTGCACAAAAGTCATACATCAGTGGTTCCTCGGTAAAAATAGCAGTTATGATCTGATACACCTGCACTGTCCTTCCTGATATAGACACCTGAGCCTGGCAAATCCTTTAATTATACAAAACATGCCTTTGACAGTTGCCACAGGAATGTGAGTGCGCACACACACACACACACACACACACACACACACACACACACACACACACACACACACCCTCCTGTAGATGTAGAGGTTCACCTCAGACTGTCAGTGTCTGGGATCCGTAATCCTTAGAGTCCCCCGGAGCACCGCGGGTCCCAGTTGACAAAGTGCTGTAACTAGACGTCATGTAGACCAGAGCTGCCATCCAATCTTGGGAAAATACCTACAAATCCATGTGACTCAGACAAAGACAAACGGGGGGAGAGGAAGAGAGCGAGACGGAGCAGGGAAAGGAGGAGGATAAAGGATGAGAAACAGGGAGCGAGCCCCTGGAATTCCTCCTCCTCCTCCTGTCTGGAGGGGAAGAAATGAGTGGAGCGACTTAACCGCCGTCCCGGTCTGACTGTCAGCGGCTGTCTGAAGAGGAGAACCTGGGAGACGGTCGGCTGACGTTCAGCTCATTCGTCAGAGTTTCTCACAGCCGCACTGAAGCTGCATTCTACAAGTGTGATGAACGAAACGCTGCACATCGCTTCACTCAAACATCTGTGGGACCTTCCAGTGTTTTTATAAAAGCAGCAGTGACGACCTTTAGTATTTTCTGTTCACTATGAGCATGTTTCCTAGCTACAGCTCTTCAAATATTGTTCTTTTTTGTAGGTTATAAAAAAGAAATAATGTTTAATGCATGTTGTGTTAGATTGTAGTTTGTTTGTGTGTGTGGTTTTCCCAGCGCTTACATTGGATCAGTCACTGGGAGCCGCTCGAATTCTCTTTCCCTGCCAGATGAACAGAATTAATAACATATATAATAAATAAATCAACTTTTTTTAGATTAGATTAGATTAGATTCAACTTTATTGTCATTACACATGTACAAGTACAAGGCAACGAAATGCAGTTTATGTCTAACCAGAAGTGCAATAAGCAGCAAGTGCAGGATATAGGTTATAAATTACCTCGAGAAAATATGTACACAAGAAATTATGGATCATATTTACAGATGCTATGAACATACTATACAGCAGGGGTCTCAGACTCGCGGCCCGCGGGCCAATTGCGGCCCGCGAGCCGATAGTTTGTGGCCCCCACCTTATTATTAAAGTTTAATGTTAGTGCGGCCCGCGAGTTTGCGATGAACGGCAGGGAACGGAAATGACGTACATTGCGGAAATGACGTATGTTGAGGAAATGACGTTCTTTGTGCGTCGGCTAAACACTTGATTGAAACTTCCAAGTCCAAGTACAGGTCCAGAATTACTGATGATCATCTTCAAGCCATACTGAGGGTCTCAACTGCTTCCTCCCTCAAGCCAAATGTGGCTCAGTTATGCGAGAAGAAGCGCTGCCAGGTCTCTAGCAGCAAGATGTAGGCAAGAGAGGCCATGTTCAGAAGAGCAGTTCATGTTCTTCAATGTTCCACTTATGTTCAGGACAATTCATGTTCAGAAGACAGCTTAAAGAACTGTTAATACAGACATTTGAATCCTAATTATTATAATTATTATTATTATTTTATTTACTTATTACTGATTGATTGATTGATTTTCTTATTAATTTCTTATTTATTTTCTTCTAATTTGTTTATTTATTTTTTCATATTATTTTGTGTTAAAAATAAAAAATAAAGACATTTGAGAAGATTAAAATTATTTAAAAGTTTTTCTTGTGGAAACCTGATGCGGCCCAGCCTCACCCCGACTCTGCCTCCAGCGGCCCCCAAGTAAATTGAGTTTGAGACCCCTGCTATACAGGGTGTTGTTAACTAGAGCAGAAATTTACAGATTGAATATGCAAGTAGATATGAATATAATGTGCAGTTTGCTATTTACAGACATTTTACAGACGTGTATTTACAGGTGAGTATATACAGGCTAGTGCAATGAGTATGTGCAATATTGAATAGTGCAATATTGAGTAGTGCAATTGTTTGGGGAGAATGTCGGGGTGTATGGTTGTGGCAAAGAGGTCAGTGAAATCAGTGGGGGCAGAGTTCAATAAGGAGACAGCTCTAGGAAAAAGCTGTTCCTCAGTCTGGTGGTTCGTGTCCGGGGATATCTAAAGCGCCTGCCTGAAGGCAGGAGAGAAAACAGTCTGTGGGCGGGGTGAGAGGAGTCCTTAAGAATACTGCGTGCTCGACGCAGACAGTGTTTCTTTTGAATGTCCTCAATGGCTGGAAGTGGAGTCCCTGTAATGCGTTGGGCAGTTTTCACTACCCGCTGCAGTGCCTTACGCTCTGCAGCAGAGCAGCTCCCATACCAGACTGTGACACAGTTGGTTAGGATGCTCTCTATTGTGCAGCGGTAGAAGTTCACCAGGATAGCCGAGGGAAGATGGTTTTTCTTGAGTGTTCTCAAGAAGAAGAGGCGCTGGTGAGCCTTCTTGATTAGGCTGGAGGTGTTGGTGGTCCAGGACAGGTCCTCCGAGATGTGGGTACCCAGGAACTTGAAGGATGAAACAGGCTCAACGGCCATCCCGTTAACATGGATGGGATCGTGTGAGCCTCTTTTCTCCTTCCTGAAGTCCACAATGAGCTCCTTGGTCTTGTTGGTGTTAAGGAGCAGATTATTATCCCTGCACCAAGTGACCAGATGCTGGACCTCCTCCCCCTGTAGGCAGTCTCATCGTTGTTGTTGATGAGACCGATCACTGTTGTATCATCTGCAAACTTAATGATGGTGTTAGATCCATGCATGGGCTTGCAGTCGTGGGTGAAGAGGGAGTAGAGGAAAGGGCTCAGCACACAGCCCTGTGGTACCCCAGTGTTGAGCGTGATGGTGGTGGAACAGATGTGGTCTGACCTAACATGCTGAGGTCTGTTGGTCAGAAAGTCCATGATCCAATTGCAGAGTAATATGTTAATGTCCAGGTCTCTAAGTTTGGTAATTAACTTAGAGGGTATTACAGTGTTGAATGCTGAGCTGAAGTCAACAAACAGCATTCGTGCATAAGTGTTCTTATTGTCCAGGTGTGTTAGCACAGAGTGCAGTGCAATGGAGACTGCATCCTCTGTGCTCCTGTTGCCACGGTAGGCAAACTGGTGTGGGTCTAGTGTGGGTGGGAGACAGTCCTTCAGGTTTGCCAGGACCAGCCGCTCAAAGCACTTCATAATGATGGGCGTGAGTGCTACAGGGCGGTAGTCGTTCAGGCATGTTGGGCTGGAGTGTTTCGGCACTGGCACAATGGCGGTGGATTTAAAGCATGTTGGCACAGCTGCTTGGGCAAGGGACATGTTAAAAATGTCTGTGAATACCCCAGTAAGCTGCTCAGCACATGCTCTAAGAACGCGTCCAGGGATGCCGTCTGGTCCAGCAGCCTTGTGCACGTTGACCTGGCTCAGTGCGGTGTAGACGTCTGTGGAGGTGAGTGTGATGGGTGAGAGGTTGGTTGAAGGAGTGATTCTGGTGGCAGGTTCTTTGTTGTCTCCTTCAAAGCGAGCATAAAAGTCATTAAGCTGGTTCAGGAAGGAGACATTTGTGTCCGGGAGGGTAGAGTGGCTGTGTTTGTAGTCCGTAATAGCCTGGATGCCCTGCCACATGCGTCGAGGGTCAGAGTTGGAAAAGTGCTCCTCTAGCTTTAGTTTGTAGCGGTGCTTGGCCTTTTGATGCCCCTCTTCAGATTTGCCCTGGAAGTGCTGTAGGCTTCTGCGTCACCGGATCTGTAGGCAGCATTACGTGCCTTCAGCAGGAGGCGCACCTCCTTGTTCATCCATGGCTTCTGATTTGGGTATGTGGTGATCTGCTTCTGGGATGTAACACTGTCTATGGTGGCATTAATGTAATCCAGAACAGAGGAAGTGTAGCTGTTTATGTCCGTGTGAGAGCCACTGGTGGCCTGGGAAGCAAAAGCGAACTCCAGTCTGTGTGTTGAAACCTGTCCTGGAGTGTGAAGTCAGCCGCAGCTGGCCACACTTTGATGTTCCTCACTGATGGCTTCACACGGTTGATGAGGGGTGAATACTTGGGGGTGAGGAACAAAGAAAGGTGATCTGATTGTCCCAGGTGGGGAGGGGGTCACAGCGTAGGCTTCGGCCATGTTTGTGTATACATGGTCCAGCGTCTTGTTTCCTCTGGTGTGACAAAAACGTTTTGGTGGAATTTGGGGAGCACTGCCTTTAGGTTGGAGTGATTGAAATCTCCAGCAACAATAAATGCAGCCTCCGGGTGAGCAGTCTGTTGTTTGCTGATGGCCGTATGAAGTTCCTTCAT